>MU172961.1:341678-352924 GCA_016695475.1 Suillus decipiens
GGATGTTCCAGGTAAAACCCAGTAAGATTCAAGTGAGGAATCTACAAGTACAGGAAGGCCTTTAAATACTAAAGTACGTAGGTAGCTTTAGGGCAGGTCTATGAGTCGCTATGAGTCAATGGAATGTAATAGAATATGATGGAACGTATGAGTCAGAGGAACACGACGTCAGATAGAAGTCCATGGAATGTTATAGAATAACGGAGGGAAAAGTAGAACGTACAGTCAAGTGACTGTGGGAGAAACAAGACGATCATCTGATCGTGTAAGAATACAACCATAAAGGGTATGGGTCAGCTGACCGTATAAGAATACAACCAATAAGGTAGTTGTGACATAAGCGAGAGAGAAAATGAATAGGGGCGTACGACAATTGTAACAGCCAAAGCCCTTCAGATCTCTCACCTATTGAGTACAGTCTTAACATGTAGCTACTTATGCTGAAAATTTTGGTAGGAAACTATTTCTGAAGATCCAGATACACTTGGCTTAATGTTTGTGCTGGTTGTACTTGGAAGTGACAAGACAACAGTCTCAGTGGCAACTGGTGCCAATGATTACTATCCCTTATATATATCAATCAGGAATGTTCATAATAATGTCCAACATGCACATTGTGATGCTGTTGCCATCATTGGCTTCTTCACTATGCCAAAAAGTATATTTCATGCTACTACTATTGTTCTACACTAATCACAGTCAAGCAGCTATAGAGGAGCATGCAAAAGACCCAAAATTTCGGAAATTCCATCAGCAACTCTTTCATTCATCTGTCACCAAGATTTTTGAGAACCTAAGGCCTTGCATAACCACACCAGAGGTTGTACACTTCAGTGATGAACACTATTAGTGTGTAATTTACGGCCTTGAACCATACATTGCAGATTATGAGGAGCAGGTTCTACTAGCATGCATAGTGTGCAATTGGTGTCCAAGGTATGTTCCTAAATTATCTCCAACATCCCTCTATCTTACTGCTACTACTAGGTGTATGTCACATTCTGACAGTTTAGATATGAAGTCATTGTATCATCATCATGACCATACAGAAGCATTAGTCAAAGAGGCAACCTATGGTGCTTTGTGGATGGAGTATGGGATTGTTGGTGACCTTGTTGTAAGTCTCATGCATCTTTTCTATTGGAGTCAAGACTCGATCTTTTCTAGCTGTTCACAAATGATTTTACACATGGCAATATTCACGAACTTATCACACCAGATATCCTGCATCAATTGATTGAGGGAACCTTCAAGGATCACTTAGTCAAGTGGGTTGGACAGTATCTGCAACATGTCCATGGTACAAAAGAAGCAGAGAGAATTCAAGCTGATATGGATCAAAGGTGTGTCATTTTGTCTTAAGTTAATGATTCAAAAGCTCACATCATTCAAAGAATTGCTGCAGTTGCTTCATTTGCAGGTCTCCAATGATTTCCAGAAGGTCAGGAATTCAAACAATGGATGGGCAATGATTCAAAAGCACTCATGAAGGTTAGTTCACTATCACATTAACTAGGATCTCACAACTTGGCTAACAATAGTTCAGGTTTATTTACCTGCCATTGAAGGTCACATCCCAACAGATGTGGTGCACATGTTTCATGCATTTCTCAGATCTTGCTATCTTGTACAGTACAACATCATTACAGAATCTACTTTAGGTCAAATTCAGGAGACTCTTGACCACTTTCATCATTACATGGAGATATTTGAATCTACAGGCATTGTCTTCACATTCTCTCTCCCTTGGCAACACTCTTGTTCCCACTATATCCTCCTTATCTGACTTTTTGGTGCACCCAATGGCCTTTGCTCCTCAATCACTGAGACAAAACACATCAAAGCTGTCAATGAGCCATGGAGGTGCTTGAGTCACTACAAAGCTCTTGGTCAGATGCTGTTGCAGGTACAGGTGATGGGGTCATTATCTGTGTGATCTGTGGTGATTTTCCAACAAGCACTTCAGATCTAGGACAAGCTTGAGCAGATTACTCAATCAACAAGTTTGATGGGTGCAACTTCTGTGCATTAAGTGAGTCTCCATAGTGCTTATTGCAATGCTCAGACCTAACTTCATCATCAAGTTTGCAGAGGCTAAGCTATGACACATCAGACAGGCCATCATAGAATATATCCCCCATCTCACCTCTACTTTGACAACAATATGAAAACACATGTCTTGTGCCATCCCCTCTGAGTCAGGATGACCATGGCTCTGCTGTTGCAGGTACAGGTGATGAGGTCATCATTTGAGGTGATGAAATCTGCATCTGCATGGTCTGCAGTGATTTTTCAGTAAGCACTAATGGGTGACTTGGACTTGGACTCAATAGTAGTACTAGTAGTACTACATGTACCCCACTTATTGTGCTTACAAAACTTTTTCTGCTTTTTGAGCTTTTTTGAATGGTCCCAACTTGTGAACTCTGAATTTGCTTTCCAGAAAGTGCATTAAGTCAGAAAAGTAACATTCTGAGAGAATTTAAGGGACAAAAAGTGAGATAAGTAACTGGTGGTTTTCCTGATGTACTGCAGCTTACCTATTGCTGCAGGTATATAATACAGTGACTTGCTAGTCTACTGAGTTTACCTATTGCTGCAGCCATTCCTGACAGGGCAGAAGTGTGGTAAGGTTGTTTGTCATAATGCAATTTGGTGTAGAGTTGGAGTGCCTTGTTTGCAGCAGCAATAACAAGGGTAACCATACAGCTAGCTCCAAGGAACATCTTGTGTATCAATGCAAGCTGTAGGACATCTAACTCATCAGTGTCAACTATAGTAGTACCTTCAAGATCTTCATCATAATCTGCAGCAGCTGTAGCATCTGACAGGTCCAGCAGGTCAATGTCAGGATCAGGATCCATCATGGGCATTGGATGTCAAGCTAATGCCAACTTATCGATATTATGAACTTATCAGCGTGACCACTGATATCAGTATTGAAAGACCAATGATGACAAATCAAATCAAAATTCAGATCTCAAGTTTTATTTGCATAAAAGTTGGTGTCCAAACAGACTCCAATTATACTGATGTGGTGACTTCATTACACTACAATTACTTGCTAGCCATCATGTTGGTGTGCTGTACCCTTGCCATGAATGCCTCACAGTACTCAAAATTTGTAGACATACATGCATACTATGTATCAATGCATCAAATTTGTTGGCATATAAATGGCCATACTGTAGAGATACGACACTAGGTTCGTCACAGGTCACAGCCCTTAACGAATCGAATCTATTTGGTGTGACTGTCACACGAATTTTTGGTGGGACGAAGCTAATATGTGACATATGGAAAAAAACATAGGTTGTGCGTTAATGGGACCAGAAATCATCATACATCGAATTTGCAATGCGTCTACGCTTTCCACACCCATAGTCAACCTTCAGAACACTGTTCGAGCCACTCTCCACATCTTTGGCAGTAATGTCACCCACATCATAGACTTCGGAGTGGTTTGAACACAGAAGTCCACCATCTGCATCAATACGGCAGTCAGAACGGACACGTTCACCCCCGGAAGCCATAAAGCAACAAACATATCAGTTTGCGATGGCATGACGGGCGCTTGAAAACAGATCATACTAGTAGACTCACCTGGCAGGCTTTAAGACCATGGAGTCTCCAATTCCACTTGTTACCATTCAGTGCTATGCGAGGCGAATCCATGACAGACTGAAGCAAGTTGCTTGAATCGCGAAGCAGCATGTCAGATGGTTGCAAACGGTGTTGCAAGCGAGCGGCGAAGCACCACGTCTGATCCGCAGGCAAATCTATTTGGGTAAGGTCACAGGTTGCCTGGACATTCGAACCTGTAACACTAAGTGTGACATAGTCACGGGCTGCACGTGACGAACCTAGTGTCATATCTCTACAGTATTTGGTAGAAGAAAAATTAGGGGAGTTCAAAGTTAAATGCCCAACACCCAAGCCCAATGCCTAACGCCCAACCTCGTGACCAAAATGAGTATACCTAGAATAAATAGAAGTAAATAGGGAATAAAACCACTGATGAGATAAGCTAAACCTTCTTTCGGCTCATGCCTGATGAGTCTGAACCTGAACCTCACTATATTCTGTACCTAAAGTCAAAACCTTTGTGCATCTTATGAGACCTATCATTATAATGACATGTTTGGTGCTTACAGCCGTTTGCAGAACGCTAGGCCAAATTTTTTTCACTACATACATTCGGCAATAAGTCGGGACAAGGTTTAACTTATCTCATCAGTGGTTTTATTCCCTATTTACTTCTATTTATTCTAGGTATACTCATTTCGGTCACGAGGTTGGGCGTTGGGCATTTAACTTTGAACTCCCCTATTATATCCTTCTATGGTTATCGTGGCTACAGTATCTCGAACTCATGAATTCACTGATGTACTTTCTAATGTCCTGACGTACGCTGGCATGTGAGGCATGCGATGTCCTCACAAAGATGTTCCTCCAGAGTGAGTCACTTTTATGGAATTATCACTGACTCCTGGTTTCGAATACAAAGGGACGATTATCTTTCCTTCTTCGATCGTAGATTGGTGACCCTCATTAGACGGGCTGGTCACCAGTCTACTTCGATCGATCTAGCTAGGGAAACCATTAGACAGACCTCATTAGACGGGCTGGTCACCAGTCTAGGAAACCATCTTCACTCAACAAATCGGAGGACTTGCATGCATGCACGACATAACAACTTCTAACTACATACCAGCTTGCTTCAATGCATGTTCATTATAGATCGACGCGTCTCTGATGATCCTGACTCATTCAACAATGTATCAATTGCGCTCCATGGCCAGTGTGCGCGAGGTATCACCATTCAGTCTTGGGAAGATCCACTTTCCAAGTAAATCTTCATATCTTCCCTGCCAGTAAGGCTTACCTGTTACTGTAGCTGCGGCATGCTGATAGAATGTTCATATGATGCTTACACTTCCTCAGTTGTATGCACTGCATTTTGTCTAGACAGCATTGTGGTCGTGTTCGGATATTGGAGCCGTATGTGTTGTTCTATCACAATGTGGCATCATGCAGCACGGCCAGCTTAGCTTGAAACTAATCCGAATCGTGCTTACATCTTTGATTACAGGAGGCAGCAACTTCATAATCATGATCAGGACGTAAGTAAAAGGAAACTACAAATGTGGAATAAACTTGGTCCAGGCTACTGTATCGTATATGCCAGGAGGTAGCGATCGAAAGCTCATCAACATCAGTACGAGTAGTGTAATGCGTGCAACAATATATATGAAAGCGCTGGCGACTGCAGCAAGCGATGCGATAGCAGTTACATCATCCTTGCGCCACAGCGTATAGCTAGTCAACAGAAAAATAGATACTGATGCGGATACTATCGCAAGGGAAGCCGCACGCCATAGTATCTGCTGTACGTGATCGTGAAACAAATCATTCCAGGCCCAACAATGTATACCTCCAAACACTGCCCCACTGAAACATCCAATGAGAAGTATAACGATGTCATGACCGTAGGAACGGTGCGTGTCATAGCCACCTACTGATGGAACCCGACATGAATTAACAGCACGGGGAGAATTTAGTGGTCCAAGGCCCACAAGATTGATAAGAGGGTAAATGTAAGCGGTCAAAAGATCATCCCATTTTTTAGAGGAGAATACCCTATCTTCTTTCCTAGAATGCAGGCGAATTAGAACAATTTCAACCAAAAATATTGATGACATACTCGTAGGTTAATTCGCTTGGCGGAGAGGCCGTTGCCTTCCAATCAACAGCATGAGGGAGTCCCACGTCCTTAGGTTTCTTCAACCAAAAACCATAAGCAATACTGGTCAGGACAGCTACAGCAAGGGTGTCGAGTTCAAGCAGTGACATCGGAAGATTCTGAAAGTAACGGACGGCAAGCTGGACGGCGAACCACACCAGCTGAAAAATGGCAATGCCTTTGGATAATGCATCGCCCTTGCTTCGATCTTCTATGTCTGCCTTCACGATGACAGGTAATTCCACGGAGCCCTCACGAACAAAGCCCAAAAGTTCATCGGGTGTAAGAGTGGATCGCGGCTCATCATTGACGTAGAGCTTGAATCCACCCATCCACGCGAAAAAACCATGTGTTACAGTCCATCCTGTGAGACATCCATTGAACAAAGTTAGTCACCGCACAGAAATGCCGGGAAGTTAACTAACTTCTAAACTTGCGGCCTGCAACATGCGCAGCGCTCACATGTAGACTGTTCCTTCCATCTGAAGTTGAAAATCCACGAAGTGATATAGCTGTGCTCTCTTCTTTATCTGGATGGTCACCGAGGGCCTGATGAAGTGGCGGGCCAAAAGCATCATTGAAGGCCTTCGCAGTCTTATAAGCACTTAAGAACTGTGAAGCGGCCCAGGTAATCATGAGCTCTGGTGCGATAAGCGCCATCATCATGATTCCTAGGCGACGAGACATGACGGCGAATTTCCGCTCGCGCATGCCTGGGATGTTTGGGTGAATAGCGGTCCATGTGCACGCGAACAGAGTTGCAACACAACTCCAGATTATTTTCCATAAGGATCTGGTGCTGTTGCTGGATGAAGAATCGGCGATGTCGAGTGTAATGGCACTGGTGCCATTGAGGCTCGACAGTGGTGAGGAGAAAACAAGCGGGAAGTGTAACAGTGTTAGTAGGATAGCCAAGGGTAAGAGGGTCATGATGAGTTTGAGGGCATACGTCTGCCCAATGTGCTCCTCTCTTTAAGAGTTCGGTCGCACGTGTAACAAACCAGGATTAAACCCTGGAAGCCCCATACCTAAAGGCTACCACATCCACCAGGATACAGGGAATCTACAATGGTACACGTTTATCCCATGAGGATTCAGTCAGCCTATCTAGTGCAAAACCACTGAAATGAACGCTTAGCTTAAGCGCATTATGGAAGCTTACGAACACTTACGACTTGAGTAGTAGCGCACTCATGCGATTGGTGGAGATGTCTTTCACCATTATTATTTTCTTTCGCTATTCTGAGATGGTGAATCGAACATTCTGAGTACATGTAATCTCTCGCATCCCGCTGAAGAACATGGGTTTGAAAAGTGTGATTGTAAGGAGCCGAGTCGACTAACTGTGCAATAACGACTAAAAAGGTGCGCGAGCCGATACTAACTAAATATAGTTACCAGGCCGCATCAGCAAAACCGCTGTAAGCAACAACAGGGCTGACTACTAGGCTACTAGTAGTAGGCGGCCCATCTGCAAACCACTGAAATGAACGCTTAACTGACGCGCGTTACGAACACTTACGAGCACTTACAACTTCAGTAGCACACTCATCCTGCAGTGTATGATGTTTTTTTTTCAAAGAACGATTTAGTTGAACGAGGTAGATCTATTGGTACTGCTAGTATGTCTGATGCTTTGTAGCTATGTTAGAAATATTCGTTTTGCATTCTATATCAGGGTCCAACATGACCAAAAACGAACAATTACGGACGCAAACCTGAGCTAACCGGTTTTAAAATGCGCACAAGAACATTTTAAAACCGGTTAGCTCAGGTTTGCGTCCGTAATTGTTCGTTTTTGGTCATGTTGGACCCTGATATAGAATGCAAAACGAATATTTCTAACATAGCTACAAAGCATCAGACATACTAGCAGTACCAATAGATCTACCTCGTTCAACTAAATCGTTCTTTGAAAAAAAAACATCATACACTGCAGGATGAGTGTGCTACTGAAGTTGTAAGTGCTCGTAAGTGTCCGTAACGCGCGTCAGTTAAGCGTTCATTTCAGTGGTTTGCACATCAGTAAATGCGACTTGGCTCAAAAGCGCTCATAAGATGCACATGTGCATATCCTTTTTAGTTAGCTCAGGTCAAGCGTTCGTAACGTCTGTTTTTGGTTATGTTGGACCCTGATGTATCATGCACCACGAATATTTCTAACATATCTATAAAGCATCAGACATATTAGCAGTACCAATAGATCTACCTCGTTCAACTAAATCGTTTTTTGAAAAAAAAACATCATACACTGCAGGATGAGTGCGCTACTGAAGTTGTAAGTGTCCGTAAGTGTCCGTAATGCGCGCAAGTTAAGCGTTCATTTCAGTGGTTTTGCTGATTGGCATATGACTACTATCAACGTCACTCTCGTACGTATGTACTCATCCTTTTCTTTTACATACTCAATCACTCTTCGATACATGCTTCAGACAATCACTCTTCGATACATGCTTCAGACAATCACTCTTCGATACATGCTTCAGACACGTTTTCCTTTGATTCTCCGTCTTAATCAGCGTACGCCTCTCACCGTCAAATATCGTTCAGTAGTCTTCTGACACAATGTGAAGTCTTCGTTCTCGTCCCTCGCCCCTAGTCCGAGCCTCTTCAAATCTTAGCAATCCTTACATATCCTCCTCAATCGTATGCACTAGATTTTATCTAGACAGCGTTGTGGTCGCGTTCAGATGTTGGAACCGTATTCATCGTTCCTTCACAATCATGCAGCCGGTGGACTTTAACTTGAAACTAACCAGAACCGTGCTTGAATCTTTGGTTGCCAGTTCATAATAATGATAGGGACCTAAGTAAAAGGCAACTACAAATGTGGAACAAACTTGGTCCAGGCTACTGTATCGTGTATGCCAGGAGGTAGCGATCGAAAGCTCATCAATATCAGCACAATTAGTGTAATGCGTGCAATAATATATATGAAAGAGCTGGCGATTGTAGCATGATCACCTCACAAGTTTTAGATCATGACGTATACATTTATACAGCAAAGAGTAACGCAGGCCGGAGAGGGTACTTTTAACGTTGACATCTTGCATCGATAGGTAACTTGCGCTCAGCATATTCATGACTTCTGATAGTATCGCAGATCCTGGACGATATGCTCACCATCCCACGCTGGTAGACGCCTGGGACGAATCCGATCGTGAAGAACTGACCATGGTTTGGCACAGTTTCAAGTTGGACGGTGTGAAGCTTTAAGAACGTTCAGAAGCTAGCTTCCGAGTCACTACTCACCCTTAATATTAATAGTGTACCAGGATACTACCCCGGCTGATTTTATTGAATAGATGCACAAGCATCGACCAAGTTTATATATGAAGGTCCTACGTGGCGCTGCGTATCATGCGCAGATTTAACGATGGATCGATCAATAACTGCATGTCACCGTGGACACCCCCCACCGCAAGTGATCGCTTCCGAAAGTAGCTACTCCACCTATTACCGGGATTGTAAAGCACTAACACCTCCGAATCACCATGCACAGATACATACACGGGATATCAGAGTTATTCATTCCTGCTTTCTGCATCGATGCGTTGTGATACTTGAGGTACGTCTGAATTTTGCGTGTATGCCTGCCTATATTTGACCATGTACATCTATATCACTTTCCGCGAGGAAGTTGTGAACCTCAGTGATGCTGACGTGGTTCACACGTCGACCCTGCAATATTGAATTGATCTCTTTTTGCCAGGTTTTGTTAGTGTTATCTATCCACGTGCATCACTGATTACTTACTTGCGCATACGATCAACCTCAAGCGTGTCTTCCGAAGAGAACATCATGTAAAGACAATCGGATCCAGAAACCAAGTTACAAGCTGTCGCTATCTAATACTCATCATTGTAGATATACGAAAATATGTCAAGGAATAAATCGTAGTTAAAAGGAAATGATTCTATGCTATAAAAGGAATAAGGACAATCATGTCTACAAGTCACAAAAGAGACGAGCGATCTGACAGCTGTCGAGTACATATCAATAAAAGAAAGATGTGCCCATAAGTCACAGATAGTCCATTGTCTACCAAGTACATACAGATACAAAAAAGAAACAAATTGAAGATCATTTACATGATGGCGAAGAAAAGAGAAGGGACTCGGGGATAGATTCATGTGCAAGCCGCGGACAGTGGTCTTTAAATTCGAGTCACAGGAGACGTCGTTATGTTTGCGGTTGTCGGGATTCGGTCGTAGGGGACATCCGACATCAAAAATCGCCGAAATAGGCTAGGCGGCACAAAGGTCTTCAACCTCGTTGGCAGTGAAGCTCCAGGTCGTCAGGGATAGCGAGGGAGACCGTTGCGTGGCCTCGGGATTTTATTCGTATGATAGTGCTGTGTGTGAAGTGTCAGTCTTAAATAAATTTGATCGAGGTTCCTGGGTTAGGCGTCTTGTGGTGCAGAGGCGGAAGTTCAGGTAACAGCATAGAAGTCAGTCCCATGGTGGAATCCAGAATGCCAAACGTTGCAACTTAACAGTTCGCACTTTCGAGACCCTCGGAAAACTTTGTAACAACTATTCCTATCATGTCCACCAGCGTGCACCTGCCGCTGGCCAACCAGTCCGTCTAAAACACACAAATTTCGCATGGACACTTCCTTTGGTAAGCCAGAGTCAGGCTGACGACGAGCTGGAGGGGCCTGAAAGCTTAACAGAGGATGAGATTGCAGCTGCCTTTGATGAGATTGAGCAACGCATTGCAGGATTACCATCGGTTATTGATCCCCAGCTGGAAGGGTACGAGATCAGAGATCTTGGCGGGAAAGGTGTATGACCTTGCGGAGCTGGAACAGGTTGACAAAGGAATTATGCCTGCGGCTTTCGAAGACGATGTTCAGCAGGTGGGATTTGACTTGGAGGATAATATATCTTAGGATGTGCGGTCTCTGTTAACTATGAAAGGTGTCTCGTCAATGTAATAATCGGTAGTATCATTGAAAATCGTCGTCATGTTGATGCAGTGCGCCTGGAAGTTTTGCCAAGTTTTGCCGATGCGCCAAGTGCCAGTTGTGCCGGCACTTGGTCAAAACTCGGCCAAAAGTAGTTTTGCCCCCAGCACTATGAATACCCCCTACTTTTTTTCAGCGGGAAACCCCGGTTCAAGGTTGAACACCGGCTTACGCCATAGTTTTCACTTATAAGGTGTGAACACAGTCTACTACCCTTTGAAATCATGCCTCCCACCCGTTTGGTACAGTGCAACAGTAGCTGTCTGTCTCAGCCCCCCATACTTCCTGGATTTAGAGGACCACCGCCAGGGAATGTCAAGAGCCACTCCGCACCTACAACGAGTCTTGTGAAAAGTGGAGTTACCGCCTTTGTTGTGGAGTCAACTTCAAACCTGGAAGTACCAAAGGAGCCCCAGTCAATACCAGCAGTACCAGAATTGCTGCACCCAAAAAACATCGAAAATGCAGAATTAAACATACAGGGTTCTAGTATGTCTGTTGCAACTTACAGATGATATTATCTATTTATTTACC
>MU172961.1:357722-373429 GCA_016695475.1 Suillus decipiens
TAGATACAAGAATGTACGTGCACTACTTATAGTGAGAACGGTAAGGGCCGAACAAGGTGGCGTCGCACTTGAAGGGGTAGATAAGAGCAGAAAAATAAAGAGGGTACGAAGATTGAATGAGTGGCGATATGAATGACGAGAGTTGCATAGCATGTAGCATGTGGTCAGTCTCGAACGTTCTTGGTTTGAAGCGTGGTACGCGCATAGAGCACGTGCGGTCCTTACAGACGCTTCGTGTTCTGCACCAGTGAAGTTGGCTGTAGCGGTGTGCATAGTGTAGAACGTGTAGATGTGAAGTGCAGCAGTCGGAATCATTTGCGATTGAATTGAAGCGGATGATGAAGTGGTGCAAGGCTCGGATGCGATTGTACTTGATGGAATTGAAGAGAAATCGGTCATTTCGTTTCAAACGAGAGGTACATTGAGCTCGGCCAATTTGTACTTCAGAAGGGGTTGAGCATCTTTATTGAGGAGTATCCGGGCGGTGTTGTTGGAAGCTAAAACTAGGACCACGACAGAAATGCAGAGTTTCGATATCTGTGACGTTCTCCGCTTCTTCGACAGTCATGGACCACGGTTTTCTTCAAAAAGAACGCTCCGAGGCACCCAGCGACATTGACATGGGCAGCACCGTTGACTCGGTCATAATTAAACGTAAGGCCGTTTATATCATCCGGGTGTAGTGCTTGCACTACTAAACGCAATCACATGCTCAACATTTGAACTGTTACTTGAACATCTTCAATGAAAACATGACCAGTCTCGAGAGCAAGTACATCAAAATATCTAATCCTGCTCCGCATGTGTTATTGTTAGAGTTGAATAGGTACTGTAACATCTCCCAAATCTCACGTTTTGACCAAATTGTCCGTTCCCTGTCAGACAACCAGTTAACGCATTCAGTAAAGAGCAAGTCGTTCCACAGTTCCGCAAGCATAGTGCTCACGCTACTTGATCATCGTGTAGGTTTTTCAAGGAGTACGGACGTACATTCGACGCACTCTCAAAGCATCCAGATGACATCCGCGCGGTCGTCCTTTCGTCTGCATTGCCTAATGTATTCACTGCAGGGATCGACTGTAAGGGCCGCACCCCCTAAAGTAGACGCATAAATAATCTTCAACAGTCCAGGGACTTATAAACCTCGGTGCCGGTGACGCCACAGATCCTGCACGTCGCGCATTTCTCATCCGAGACGACATCCTCGACATCCAACACGCCGTAGCCGCCCCTGAGCGATGCCCCATTCCCGTCATAGCAGCACTGCACGGGGTCGTCATCGGTCTAGGAATAGATATCATCTCCGCGTGCGACGTCCGATATGCAGCATCAGACGCGAGATTCTCCATCAAGGCTCGTCAGTCACCTGGCTGCTCAATCATTTGTCTGATGAAGACTACCTTGTATAGGAAGTCGAAATGGGGCTGGCGGCTGATGTCGGGACGCTAGCTTATTTGCAAAAGATTACGGGGAATCAATCGTTGGCTCGCGAGCTTGCGTATACTGCACGGACGTTCTCGAGTGGTGAAGCTGAGAAGCTCGGCCTTGTTTCTAGGGTCGTTCAAGGTGGGAGGGACGCAGTCGTGGATGCAGCATTGCAATTGGCCAAATATATCGCTTCGAAGAGTCCTGTTGCAGTGACTGGAACGAAGCATCTCCTTCTGCACGCCAGGGATCACAGGTATGAGTGTCTGTTCACGCTTTTGAACTAATTCATTGTTTTGTGAATCATAGCGTTGCTGAGAACTTGCAGTACACGGCTACATGGAATTCAGCTGCGCTTCAGGCTACGGTTGGTTCAACCGCCATTCGTTTTTCATACACAATTAATGGAAATACTATGCCAGGACTTACAACAGTCAGTCAAAGCGGGGATGGCCAAATCAAAGGAGTCTCCGAAGTTCTTCTCGTTAAAGCCCAAGCTCTAGTTATTCGAGTGCGCTATGTTTTATACTGGGCCTTTCCTGATCCTAATGATGATTCCAGATTTACATGCGTCAATTTTTGTTACATGATAGTAAATACAGTGCGAGTTCAAGATACTACATGTACATTAGGCCCTGTTAGATGCTGTTTCCCCCAGCTCACATCACGTGGCCCAGGTTGACGTGGACAGACTTTACTGCAGTGTAACTGAAAACATATGAGTTTGTGCCAATATATCATGAACGTAACACTCACTTGGCGAGGGCATACTCGCCGAGCTCACGACCAATACCGCTCTGCTTGAAACCACCAAATGGTACATTGGAGTTCAATGAGTTAACGCAGTTGATCCATGCAGTTCCAGCCTTGAGTCTGTGTGCGGTGTTGATAGCACGGTTCAAGTTCTGGGTGAAAACAGCAGCGGCAAGACCGTAGACTGTGTCGTTCGCCTGATGGATCACATCTTCCTCATCCTTGAACTTGATGACAACACCAACAGGACCAAAGATCTCCTCTTGAACAATCTTCATCGATGGGTCGACATTGGTGAAGATGGTGGGCTTGATGAAGAAACCCTCATTTCCATGACGCTCGCCACCAATCTCAACCTTGGCGCCAGCCGCCTTTCCGGACTCAATGTAAGACATGATACGCTGGAACGTGCATTAGATGGATGTATGGCTGTGGGAGAATCCCACGACGTACGTTGAATTGAACCTCTGAGACCTGAGGACCCTGGAAAGTGTCAGGGGCGAATGGGTCGCCGACCTTGAGCGACCGAGTTTTCTCCGTGAAACGCTTGAGGAACTCGTCGTGGATGCCTTCTTGCACAAAGATACGCGAACCTGCGCAACATGTCTGACCGTGGTTCCAGCTGGTGAGATGTAAGTGTAGTTTGCATCCAAGTACATTATACTCACAAGATACCGAATGCAGCCCAGTTGACGGCTTGTTCGATGTCTGCATCGTCAAAAATGATGTTTGGACTCTTTCCGCCGAGTTCGAGAGTGACGTTCTTAAGGTTGCTCCTTGCGGAAGCCTCCATGATCTTGCGTCCAACGAGGGTTGAACCAGTGAAGGCGACCTTCTCTATCTTCATATGCGAAGAGATGGCATTACCGACAGTGTTTCCGTAACCAGTGAGGACGTTGACTACACCAGGAGGGAAGCCAGCCTCGTTGATAAGGTGGCACATTCGGATGGCAGTCAGGGGTGTGAATTCTGAGGGTTTTAGAACGATCGTGTTACCGCATGCGAGAGCAGGACCAAGTTTCCAGGCCATCATGAGCACTGCAAAACGAAGGGTCAACTTGAACGTATGACACTCAGGGCGGCCGATTTGTACACACATGGGAAATTCCATGGGATGATTTGACCCTATTTCGCGAGTATGGGAGAAAGATCTGGAAGCTTGAGATACGAGTACTTACAACGACACCAATGGGCTCGTGACGAGTGTAGGTGAGCTTGTCTTCGGTTGTCTGCCACGGTGTCAGCGAATGAGCAAAGTTGATTGTTGAAAAGCTACAAACCTCTTGTACTTGACCAGTAACCTTATCTGCCCAACCAGCATAGTAGCGAATACAATCGATGGCACCAGCGACATCAGCATTTCTTGCCCAGTTGAAAGTCTTGCCTGTCAGTTATCTGTCAGCGATTCAGACATCTTCAAATTGGCCTGGATGCTGACCATTGTCCAATGCCTCCAGGGCAGCAAGCTCATCGGCATTTTTCTCCATGAGGGCAACGAGCTTTGACATCAAAATGCTACGCTTGGTACCGGGGGCATGAAGACCCCAGGTGGTGTCGAAGGCTGCATGCGCAGCATCGACGGCAAGGTCGACATCCTTGGGCGTACCCTCGGACACGGACGTTATGACTTTTCCATTTGCTGCGCATCGAGTTCATGTAAAGTAATGAATATCAAAATCAGCAGGACTCACTTGGGTTTATGACGCTAAAATCGTCAAGGTCAGTAAGAAGTGATTGATTAGCGATAGGGGCAGATCATACTCAAGGGTGGTATTGTCCGATCCATCCACGAACTGGCCGTTAATATAAAGGCCAGTGCTAAAGGAGACTTTTGCTTTGAAAGTGGGCGTGTTGAACTCGTGAGTGAACGTGGAGGGCATGGTGACTTGATGGATTGATTTCTCTTACGAGTCGTTTTTATATAGGAGCGGAGCCCCATTACGAAATTAGGTCGGAGAAATCTACTTAGGGGTCTTGTGACCTGAACTTTACTTCCTCGTGAACAAATCACAATATTGGATACATGGCATATGATATGCCCGCACCAGATGCCATAATATCGATTTATATTCGTCTTGCTGGCACGACATCTCCGCAGTATCTCTGCTCATGGCATTAATGAGTGTTACGCTTCGTTCGCCCTACTTCGTTTTGCTCGGTTCTCACTAGGAGATCCTGTCAGTTGAGCCTCGCCATCTTATCTGGAAGGTCTTCGAAATGATTCTCTCGATCTCCAAGTCCGGCGAAACTATGGATTTCGGTATAAGTACTTCCAGAGGGCTTACCAACAATATTACTCATCCGTTATATATGGTGAATATCAGACCAGCCTGTGAATGTTTTGCTGTCTTTCGCCTTTTTGAACCTCTCGATGGTCAACTGGTTTCGTCTTGGATTGAAGGTGAAACGTGTTTGTCACGTAATTCCTCCATTAGTAAGTCTTGGCATCCCTTCATGGTTAGGTGACTGCCCGGATCTATCCTGATGTATTGGTCTTTCTTTCTCATTCAAGGTCCTACAGGCCCATCTCCGTCCACCCATCGAGGCCTGAGGGATGAGATTCTCGAGATTTCCGATGCTGCAACCTTCGAACGTGGGCAATATCGACAGTTAGTAAGGACGGCTCAACAACGTTGTCTCAGGAGAACACAAGAACCTCGTAGCCTTCTGGCTTCTCACTGAGTACAATTGCCATACAAACAAGGAAGTGACGTTATCTACAATATACAGGTAGCGCCCATCACGAGGTCTTTCCCGAAGTGTCGACTTTCCCGTCTATTGTTTCTATGCCTAATATCCTATCAGCTTCTGGTGACCCTGCGAGAGGGATGTCCTTTCGTAGAGAGACGCCGACTGGTGAGACGCCTTCGTTGTAAGCCAATGCAAAGATGACATCCATATCTGGAAGAGATGTTTGAACTCTCAACAGCAAAATACATCACAGATGTAAAATTACCTTCTAATGAACGACCTGCAGTCTCTGGGAAGAAGAAATAGACTACTGGAATGATGAGAGCGTTCAATGCAGCGAATACTATACTCAAACATTAGTCTCATACGTGGCGCGATATTTCATAACCTACCGATGTAGGTGCCCCATGATATATTGTTGAAGGATGGGCCAGTGACCATCACGACTACAAAATTAAATATCCAATTCGAAGCTGTGTCACAAGATGTCAGTGACAAATATAAATGGAAAAAAAGACTAGATACATGTGCTCAGCGCATTGGCGGGCGCGCGGATTTCCAACCCGACGATTTCAGCAGGCTGACGCAGCGACACATGAGTTTTGCGTAAATTACAGCAAACAAGTAGCTCACGTATAGCCATGTCATACCCAACCAGCCGATAGCGAAGAATGAGTTAAACACAAAAAGTAGCACGGCGCTCACTACTTGTGCTCCAGTGCCTCGTACACTGCCGAGAACGGCAAGCAATATCATAGTGATGCACTGGCCCACAGCGCCAAAAAGCATGAGCTTTCGTCGTCCGATACGGTCTATGATGAAGATGGCTATGATAGAGGCAAGGAAATACTCCGTTCCATTGGCAGCCGCGATGAGACGTGAGGTAACATCCGACAAGCCAAGGCGTTGAAACAGGATCGTCTACAGTGTCACAGACATAAGGGACCAATGGATTTAGAAGAGGAGTAAGACTTGCAGCATAACTACGATGTAAACCGCCCATCAGACCATGAATTTATAATAAAGGTAGATACTCAACTATGTAATCAGGTTGATGCCCGTAATTTGTTGAAAGCACTGGATGATCACTCCTAGAGAAGCTCTCCGGAAATGTTGGCTCCGGCCGCCAACGAGAAGTTTTCTCAAAGGCGAACGCTTGATGTTCTGCTTGCCTGTAAGACCGCTGGAGGTCCCAAAGTCTTCGATAGCAACTGCTTCCCGGATAGCATGATAAGTGCGTTGAACTTCAGCATCGCCTGGGGATTTGTTCTCGAGTGCCGATATGACCGCTATCGCCTCCGCGTTTCGATTTTGCTTTACAAGCCTAATCACTGTTATCAGAAACCTGCCAAATAAACGAATTAACATAATCACCATCTTGGTGATTCAGGAAGCTGAAGAATCCAGTCAGATAATCGAGTAAGAGGAACTATATAGTTGACCCACAAAACCAATTCCAAAGACCATGACCAGAGCCAAAACTATCTGAAGCGCAATGGGGACCCTCCACTGAGCGGAAGACCCACTCGCCCAAAAACTTTGTGCTTGTGAGTTAGGTGGCAGGAAATGAAGAGACAAACATACAGGCCAAAATCTATCCACTTAATGCGCGCCATCAATCATACCGACATGTCAGATTGGTGGTCCCACTTACATACCTGGCAGAAATGTAACTTCGGGATACTGACATAGTATGGCTACTTACGAGATCATGACACCAAAAGTGATGAGAGACCCTTCAATACATATCAATGCGCCGCGTTTTGCTGCAGACGAGAGCTCTGCATGATAACTAGGAACTGTAGAAGTCTGTCGAACAACGCAAGATTCAGATGGAGAAACAAACTAGAGACGGAAGTACTGACAATGAAGCCATTTCCAATGCCGGTGAATATCCGAGCGACTACTAATTGAGCGTAGCTGTAGCTGGTCGTTTGGAGAATAGCGCCAATAATCATGATACATCCACCCAACACGATTGTTCGGCGTCTTCCCAAACGATCTCCTACCCAAAGATTAGATAAAGCCCCCATGAGGCATCCAATTTCCTATGCATGTACATAGACGCATTGAGAGCGATTTAACAGCTGTGGTTTGTTGCTCACATATACAGCAACAACAAAACTTTGCAGAGTAGCGTGATTAGGGTGACTGCTATCCACTACGACCTGGGGGAAGACCTTCTCGAACTGAAATCGATTATCGCTACACAACACTTTCGAAAGGTACGACTTGACGACAAGCATACCTGTCCAGCGGTCAGCAATGCAGACATGACCCCTTGATCATAGCTGCATGCCAACAACACAGTTCGCTTAGCAGGTTGTCCACGAAAGAGGCGGTATCTGTACGAACCCAAACAGCGTAAAACCAGTGCCAGCAACGAATGCGATCGAAATGGTTAATTTACGCCCACGGAGACGAAGGGCATTCGAAGCGACTTCGGCATCAAAACTAGTAGTCTCTTCATAGCGCTTCTTCTCTTCTCCTTCGAAGGTGCTTGAGATCGGAGGGCAGCCCGGCGTAGTCATGAGAATAGAAAGTAGGCGCCTTCGGGTTGAAAGCAGAAACGTTAATAGGCATCACGATGAGAACAGTCTTAATTTATAGGTTGAATATGCAAGGCCACAGATAGCATAAGTCACCTTGTGACCGGACGCTCAAGTGAGTCAAGTTTAACGTGACCACGGGTAAGGGTGGGGCTTATCGTTGAAATCGCATCGGTATTAGAGGGGAAGATTGTCGGAGTATTGTGAGGATAACTTCTAGTGCTGCGAGTCGTGACGAAAGGAAGTTGAAGGGGCTGAAACGACTTAGCAGCTCGGGTTTAACTTGGCAGTATTGCGTTATAAGTCCTCGGAAACCTCACAACGCTATTACGTAATACATACATGAATTACTGTCACAGCGGGGCTAGAGATATTTAAGATGGGTTGCATTTGGGTACATTACTTCAAATTTCGTCAGTTTGAACGACATTTTGCACGACAATTAAAACCTGTCTTACAGCTGATTGCGAAGTTAAGTTCGTGTCTCGGAAACACCCGAAGTAAGACCCCGTAAGTGTTTGGCTTAGCAACTGTTCAACGACGCGCTCCACCATGCCGCCACGCACAGTCTCACTAGATCTAAAGGCTCGCATACCTATTTTGTACCGACGCGGGTATTCCGTCACACGAATTTGCCATTTACTTGGTATCAAGAAGACTCTCGTATACAAAACTATCAAGTTGACTGGCACCTCATCTCAAAATGCAAACCATGGGCTTCGTGTCTGTTTCTTTGTTAGTTGAGGTATTACAGAGTTTTCGAAGCTTGCCTCATGGGTAGAAACAGGTAGTTTCTCAACATTCTTCATGTCAATGAAAATCTTGATCTTTTTGAGTTTCTCGGAAATGATCTTCGCCATCTCGGCATAATCATTCTTGTTGTCGACATCCATGGCTTCCGTGCGGCTGTAATAGATCACCTGAGTAAGTGATATGATTCCATCGTTGCCGTGGCATGAGTCAGATGATCTAAGGACCGACATACCTGCGCGAAGCACCAGGAAGGTATTTAAAAGTGTATCTTTTCTTCTCGGTAACCTTATAGACTGATTTGTCGTGCTTTGCAAGCATAGTTGTGAGGAATTCGAGGTAATTGGGTGCGGAGACATGAAAAACGACTTCTTTGACCTTGGTAGATTTCACCTCCTTGACTTTGGTTTTGCCATT
Organism: Suillus decipiens; assembly: GCA_016695475.1. Classification (NCBI taxonomy): domain Eukaryota; kingdom Fungi; phylum Basidiomycota; class Agaricomycetes; order Boletales; family Suillaceae; genus Suillus; species Suillus decipiens. Next base: position 366,308 of record MU172961.1, read on the forward strand.
GTTTTCAGTCGAGTTTTTTGTATGTGTCGAGATTTGCAACAAAGACAGTCTCAAACTGGGGTGTTTCTGGCTCAGGGGAAGCGGAAGGTGAAGCCATCACTAGAAAGCGGCACTGTATACCTCGGATCGCTCACAGTACTCAGCCAGTGCTTATAGGATCCTACTTTGGGTGTTTCCGAGATGCAAATTCAACTTTTGCGTTTCCGCATAATATTGCAATCAGCTGTAAATATTTCAAACCCCGTTGTGTGTGTTGGATAACACTTCGGTCAAGTTGCCCTGCATCTGTGTCTGCGCAGCTGTGTTGCATTGTCGTGCTCGTCCTCCATATACCTTACACTATCTTTGTCTATCGCCGCATGTCCTCAAGGCTTATACGGACAATTGTCTAGAGTGCTTGAGCTCCGAATATCCTCTGTACATCTTACCGTCGGAGTCCTTGCCAGCTTATATTTCCTGTTCTTGCGACACCGTTCTCATCCGACCTGATGTTCAACATATCCTCGCTGCCCCGCTCACATCCACCTGCTCGAAAAGGGTGGCAAAGTCTGATAGAGTTTCTTTGTCTTGCCTCAACTCATTTTCTGCCTGCATCAGATTTGATTGGGAGTCATCTCTCTCGCGCACCAATGGTCAACCTTCGAGAACTATTTCATTTCAAAAAAATTACTGCATGCTCTTAGCTGGAGCCCTAGCGGGAATCGCTACCAACTCTGGTAGGTGAATGTCCGGATAGTACATGGATCACGCGCAACAACGGATGCTATTAATGGTTAGATTGTCGTTGCGATTAGCGCAAGTTTGCCATGTGCACAGTATACGACACGTGCGCAGTATTTGAAAGCGCTGAGCCGCATTACTTACCTGAGCATGAGCGTAGATGTCCAAATATATTTACTCCGAAGTCACGAGTCAACAGTACCTCCACATGATGCACTTGTGCCCAGCCATTCAAGCTTTGGCGCTAGCGAGTGTTCCTGTCTGTACGCACACGTTCATTGATTTTGTTTACGGCTCGCAAGAAATGGGGCGGCTTGACTCCCGTGTGAATGCGGACGCTGCGGGCATGTGTCGAACGTGGTCGGACAACTTACCTATCCGCAGACCATTGGCTCGTACTAAATCGGTGCGCTATATCTAAGCCTGGCAGATGACAATGCTCATCTTCAATCTTTCACGCGGTTTGGCACATTTCCGTGATGCACACAACGACTCATGTACACGTTAATTGATAGGTGAGCCGGCTGCACTAATTGTGTTTCTATATCATGAGTGATAGACGCAAAACTTACCACCCAGCCCCATTCTATATCCAAGTTTTCAATAACTTGCCATTCCTGCCATGACGAATTGGAGTCGTTTGTTTTTCCTGGCGCTTTTTGCCCTGCAGGAGATGACCCTTGCAGAATATGTGAGAACCAAGAGATCAACTGTTGCTCCAGTCGGCGCAGAGGTCCTGACGGTCGGCGTTATTGGAGGTGAGTAATCATGTCTGGTCAACAGGGATATTAATCATTGACCAATACTTTGTAGATTATGGCTGGACTGGATGGGAACCGAGTCCTCCACATTTCTGCCTTGAGGTACTTCCGGAGCTGGAGGCTGCAGGAGTTGTCATTCCAAACGAGGTCCTAAACGACTGTGATCCTGGAGACATAACGTACATAAACAATGCCACTGTTTTGCAGCGTGAGTGCCCCAGCTTTTTCTCCACAGTGTAACTAAGCCCTCTGCAGTCGACACATCGGCGTATGTCGGACAAATATGCGCGATGAAGAACTGCACTGCATTCGTACGTACTCGAATATAGCTTCGGATGAATTACGAACTGTTTGCAGATCTCTGTCGGCGACAACTTTTATGACAGCGGTGTTGATTTCACCACTGGTGGAATATTACGTTTCCAGGAAGCGTGGGTCGACATGTACGACCAAGGAGTCTTTGAGAATGCTCCTTGGTATCAATGTCTCGGCAATCATGACGTTGTGAAAGGTCAGAGCGGCATCGACTTCCAGACTCAAGTTGCTCCAATTTATGACTCTCGTTGGAACTTTGTGAGCTTGACATATTGGAACCTTTGGAACAACTACTGACCGCTCCTGTCAGGGAACACAAGGGCTTCCATACTGGACCTACGATCTGACAGGCTCAGATTGGACTGCTACTTTTGTCGTCGTGGACTCAGATTGCTTCCTGAGCTCATATCAAAAGGTTGTGCATTTTGTTACATGCAAACCAATGACTGATGGATGACGGGTCTTGCAGAACACCTCTGTATATATGAACTCGTACACGGAAGCCTGCTATGCCGACAAGCAAACGCAGGTTGACTTCCTAGCCGCTGCATTCGGTAATTCCACGGCTACATGGAAATTCCTTCAACTCCACCACCCTTACGTCTCTTCAGCCGCCAACGAAACCGACCTTGCGCCTCTCATGGAGATTGTTTTCCAGCACAACGGGATCGTCCTGAACGGTCATGACCACTGCCTTGCGCATTATTACGCAAATAATACCAACTTCATTCTCTCTGGTGCTGCGGGCTACCCTCAAGCCGGTGATTGCAACTACGGTATTTCACTCGGATCGTATGTAAAGTTCTTGGCAGCAAATCCAATGACTGGTATGATTCTCTATTTTCTACATATTGGTCTGGATTGACAGTCCCTCAGCGGCGAGCGGTTTCGTGACTATGGATATTAGCAGCCAGTCCATAAACGTTGAATATTACGTGCGAGACATGCAATTCGAAAACGGGGATCTATACCCTGTTCCGTACGATCTCAACCCTTCTTATTCATTCCAGATTACCGAGCACTCGACTTGATGATCCTTTGGAGATCTAAAGACTTTTGAGTCACACCATCCATATTTTTTGTATGTGTGGCTGACGACGCGAGGACATTTCATTTGCGCTGGAACTATCGAACCATAGCAACCTCCCTGTATATCTGTTAGATATAGATACTTATGTCTTTATTTAAGGGTCGAGATCAGTCTGAGCAGACCTTGTAAATTACCATGGTTCAATGTATTACTGCGCTTATAACAGGGGACTCATGGTGACAAGGATGCATGTAACGCTTTTCATTGCCAGTGTGTATGAGAAGGACACGGTGTTGACGAGGTCTAGGTGACTATGCTAATGACTTTTGCCGACTTCTGCGGATCTATAGCTACTCCGTGTTGACGGAATGGCAGCATGTCACGGTACCCTGATGTGCCTTAATATTACTTGATCGCACAATTGAAGGATGATGCATATGAAGTAAATATTCCCAACATGATGCGTGTCTACTTATTATATATGAATTTCGGATTCACTTATGCTTTTCTCCAGTTGTCTCCTACTGACATTGCTGTCCTCTTGGTTCGAGTCATTGTCATCTCTCAGTCGGCCAGTTGACATCGGACTAGCGGTGTTTTCTCGCCGCCACTGACCAGATTGGAGTCATGCCGCCTCCGCAGATCGCAAATTTGTGGATTGAACGAACTCGCCTCGATGGAATGATGTTAGGGGGAGTGTTCTACGGTGCGTTTTCCACTGACATACGACATCTCACGAATTAATATAGCATACGTACCAGGCATATTCACTCTCCTTACAGTACAAGCCGCGACCGCTCTGATGCAACGCCCTCGACATGGTGAAAAAATCGCAAATAATCGCGTCGTGCTTCTGTTCTACATTTCCATCACGTTCGCACTGGGGACGATAGGTTATGCTGCGAACGCGAGATATACAGAGATGATTTGGATAGACCTTCGTGATACACCGGGTGGTCCGCTTGGGCTGATCGAGAGCGCACTGGATTATGGCATCAACGTCTTAGCACTTTCCACGTAAGCTCTTTGCCCATCCACCTTCAGGCCTCCAGTATTAACGTCTGATCTAGTTATTTTGCCATGGGGTGGTGTATGCAAGCTCTACTTGTGAGCTGGATAAATCATCATATGAACTGGTGCAAACCTGATGCTTGAAATACTTAGCTTCATCGATGTTCAGTAATATGGCATCGGGCAAAATCGGTGATGGTACCAATGATCACTTTCTGCATGGCTATGTTTGGTACAGTACACCATTTACCAAGCGAGAGTCACCACTGACGTCTTGAACAGCAGTGTCTGTTCTCATCCTGATTCAGGCGAACCACCGCGGCATATTTTTCAAGATGAACACCATGCTTCTTTACTTCTGCATGGAATTAGGGTTCACTTTGACTTACACGATTCTCGTGACAAGTCGTTTATTCGTCATGCGAAGCCAGATGAAGCAGGCCGTGGTCCAATATAATTCTAGCACCTATGATACCGTCATCCTCATGCTCATCGAGTCCGCCATGTTATACTCCGTTTTCTGCGTAATTGTTATAGTCTCTATCGCGTCGCATTCTGACGGCGTCTCCAATCTATTCTCCATATCCATGACCAGCGTTCAGGTAAGCAGACATAAATCTGCGGTCTGCGTCTCTGGTATTAACTTGAGCATGTTGAATTTAGGGCATTGCTCAATTACTCGTCATCGTCCGTGTGGCACGTGGACGGGCGATTACACACGAGTGGCCGACCCGCCGCGTTACTGCAGCACCTGCAGCACCTACGTCTATAGTGTTTTCAAGAACTTTATCGGATATGATAGATGGGACCGACATGGAGCGAATAACTACTCCAGAGCAGGATGGTGTTCCATTGTATTCTGTTCGATCGACGAAGGCAACCGAAGCTGAAGTGTGTATGGTATGACCGCTGTGACTCGTTTACTTGTGTATTATATGCTCCAACTTCATTTATACCTGCTACTACTATAGCTTATAACTTATCGAAAGTCAGAGTGACTATCACTGATAAATGACTGGTTTCAGTCTCAAAACTGGATCACGTATATTTGTTGCCAAGTTGAAGTCGCAGGAAATCATCGAGTTAATTGTTTTCACACCCGACTCAGAAGAGTCTCATCGATGTCTCACGCGCACGGCCAATGAGGACATCCCACTTCTGATCTCGTCTCAATGGAATGGTGTTGGGTGGTGTGTCTACATGCTGCAGTTTCGAAATTAACCTATGTATTTCAAATAGCGGATTCTTTTCCCTTGCGGTACAAACCGCTACTACTGCTCTCGTACGATATGGGGGTAAAACAGAAACAGCACATCAACGAGTCGGCATCAGGAAAAAGACAGGATTAGTTACCTATCACCCACAATCGAGTTCCAACTAATGAAAGCACTCGCCATCATCACAACCGCCTGCGAGCATTTAAACGTTTACCCTTGGTCACTACATTGTAACACAGCTGCAATGTATCGGATGCAGTACTACACTTTGCTGCGAACGCAAGATATACGGAGATGATTCGGCTAGACCTCCGAGGGTCCGAATGCCCCTGATGGCCCGGTTGCTCTAGTCGACGACGAAATGGATCATCCGCCGAGTCGTATCAACGTTCTCAGGCTAGCGCTGACCTGCCAGTGGTAAACATGTTCGCTAACCCATTGCTAGACCTTCTATATCCTTCTAATGCCGATGGCCTCGTTTAGTTATTACATTATGGTGTGGTTCAAGCCCTGCTTCTGAGCTTCGCCGATCAAGTTGTGATATGGAATTGGGAAAGATGCCGTGATGAAGGCGCCAGTGGTAAGTGATATATGGAGCAGCAATGTCCATCATCATCATCCTGATCGAGGCGAACACCGGTGCCGTGTGGTACAATATCGTCGTCGAGCTTGCCTACCTCCTGATCGAAGTGGAACTCATTGTGATTTTACTATCTTCGCGGAGAATCCAAAGTCGAGCGGATAGCTACGCTAGAGCAAGACAATGTTCAAAATTCAATTTCGGTAAATAACTTGAGGGGTGTTGTATTTGTAATCTGTTTACGTATGTACTGGATCGAGTCTATGACAATCTTCATTTCAACTGCGGCCTGTTGAAGGTCTTGGAGCAGGATCGGATCACCGGATATGCGTACCATTATCGCAAACACTCATTTCTTTTTAAAGTTTCAGTTTATCATTGCTACAGTACAACATCACACAGAGGAACTCACATATCATCAGTAGATGAGCCATGTCCCCGCTTCCTGGAGAGCCGAGTCCCATCCATTAGACCCCCTTTCCAAAATCTGCACGCTCTCCACCTCGTCCTTGCCCAGCTTGAACCCATTGTAGAGATGCGGAAACATGCCCTCCCCTCCGCGCGGACCGCACACTTCTGCTTTTGGGTCCTCCCACTTGATGTTCTTCTCGACAGGGTCGTAAGGGATGCGAAGTACATAGACTTTGGTGTGATCTTTGTAGAAGAACTTGAGCGTATTGGGGACTTGACGTGCAGTGGAGAGATGGACGAAGCCAGAGGCCTGGTCGAGGTCGCTCACGGGGAGCCGACTGGGCAAGGGATCAGGCGGGGCCGCTGAAGATGAAATGAGCTTGTAAATGTAGGTTGGTTTGGAATCCGATGGAGTGGCCATGGTGATTTAGCAGATTAGGCTTGAGCTCTAATCGGGGCGAATTTGGATTGCAGTCACGATGCAAGCAGCTTATCAATGGGTTAAATAGACCAAAAATGTACACGAGATCATTGCATAACTGGAATATCCACACGGCCAGCCGCACAATATAAACGGCGTTAGTAGTCATTACAATAGATACATGATGCCTAGGCTCGACTGAGTGCAACCCTTTACCTTCAATTTCAAAGTTCCAAGGAGGTGTGACATGTGACATTATCCACGCCTGCAGGTACAATTCATTTGTAGTGAAGGTATGATATCTGTACTCACAGCAGACCTCACAATTCATGATTTTTACGTCAATCTGACTATATCTCCCCTATATGTCTTTCTCATGTTCAATTGACTGAGTCATACTTCTAGGTTCGATGCGTCAAAGCGTGTGATGGTGCGATGGACCGTATCTCTATACAGTAGTTTGTAAAGGGCATGTCCGCTATGAATATATCCTCATTGAATGCTCACGCCATGTCTTGCTCCGTTTTCACCCTTGTCTTGGTCATAATCTTACATAAAGTAAGAATTGGCCACATTGCACGCCGCAGGAACGAAGCATCGGGCTCGTGGAATGAACTATACGGCTGAAGCGTAACAACGATGTAAATTGTGAAGAG
>MU172962.1:4334-43636 GCA_016695475.1 Suillus decipiens
GTTGTCGTGATGACGTCCATCCACGCGTGGAAAACCTGTGCGGTGGCTGCGTCCTTTCGTTTGTCCTTATTTGCCGTGATGCGGTCAATCCGTAATCGTTTGTTCAGCCATCGTTTAGTGACTGTTTCTTTGGGGTGTTCTGTTGCGCTTATGATTCTTTCGCATCTCAGTACCCATATTAGGTGTGCTGATTCTGACAGTATTATTCTTAGGAGGCGTGATGCTCCATGTCGTTGTGCGGCCAGGAGTTTTTCTTCTGGGGTTGCTGTCACTTGTTTGTGGGCTGATGGCACGTGAATATTATTCTATATATTCTATATATGTAAGGACAAAGCGATTTCGAATTCGCATGTGCGCGTGCCATATAATCCATCGCAGTAATGGTGGGCACACCTTTTACATTTGCCTCGTGTCTGATACTAGCTGTAACCTGTCTCCTATTGTAGCACTCACCAAAAACACATGTGGCGGCATCTTCATCAATGTTCTTGGACATCACTCAGCAAGCGGCCTTTGTAAAATGCGGTGGACTTTCAATAGCGAGCACTGAGCATCGTCTAAGGGAGGGAGTTTAGAGACCGTCAATCGGTACAATAGATTCAAGTAAGCGGGCAGTAAGGAACAAATATTTGTTGTTGTACCTAATCATCAACAGCAGATATGGAATTTTCAGAGACGTAACACTGAGCGCATACAGTCGAGCAGCCCAAAGATGACTGCCACCGGCAACGTGCTCTCCCATCAGATCCAATATCGCTGCACAACAGATCGTTATATTAAATATTTATTTGCGTTTCTGGAATGATGCATACCCTGTTGTGCGATGTGCCTCCACCAGCACGCCATTCCTACCAGTACTCTCTAGAACGACTTCGTAACTCGCAGGACATGAGCCGAAACACCACGAGAATACAGCATCAGAGCCTTTGTGTGGATCCTGTAACGTCCATCGGACAATACATCGAAGAGGTTTGCGACAAAGGCGAAGTTAAGATTTGGGTTATTGGAGACAAGTGATTTTATTATAGGAAGAATCTGGGGTGTGTGCTCCCAACTTTACGTCGACTTCACCGTGGGCATATATTCCTGTATCACGGAAAACTTTCATGAGTACTACGTGATGCTCAAGTTGATTCTAGAATGCAGTCTGCAACCAACAGCTCTTGGCATCAGAGATTTTGTAAGCCTCTGCATGGTGCTTTACGTTGATTGCCAAGTCTTGAACGTCGGTATTCCAAAATATAAATATCGAGTACTCTCGTTTCCATGGTTACTCCAACTGACTGAATTCATCGTGAGTGCGACAATTATGTTCCTTTCCACCTGTATCTGAAGTGTGTCGCCTAAGAAATAAGAAATGGTAGAAAATCCAACCGGAAATAGAAGCATGTGTCTTGTAGGCTGACACGTGATAAAATTTTTCAACCTGTCTAGTCTAACGCCTGGTCGACTTACGAAGGTTGTCAAGGAACTACTTATGTTATTGCCAAGGGCGGCTTCGGTGATGCAGATTCTCAAACATTGACATTGTGGAGTTTAGTGAGAGTTTCATAATAAATTCTGACATCTGATGATAATTTTCAAGGTAGCGGTTAAATATGTAAGGATCAAAATTTTGGATGCCCGTTTCAAGGATATCATCAGCAAGGTGGGCCAATATGACGCAGAATACCTACTATAATGTTCTGGAAAAATTTGCAGAGGTTGATAGACGACTTCTGCAAGTGGAAACCACTGCCATTCTGACAACCTTCCCCTGAGTGGGATCACCTACAGGTTGGTCCAGTACCAACTACCATATCTCCATGGGTGTCCGATGGATCCTTGAGCATATATTTCAGCAAAAACTATGACAGTCTCTCCGAGGCCCACAAAATCGGTTTGATAAGTCTTCCCTAACGATATGACAGCACCACAACTCACGAGCGTCATGGCAGCTGGCTGATGTAGTTGAGGGTCTTCAATACCGTATGTCGTGTCATATTTGTATTGCATTAAGAGAAGCTGATATGGCGCATAGTCCACTCCAGGGAAGTGACTCGCGCAGTTCTCACAGGTGTAAGCAAGAGTACAAGTTTGGGGTTCGCAGATATACCTGACCGAACCGGACTTCGGCAGCACTAGAGTATGCCATGCAAATATGTGACACTTCTCGCATCCTCTTAGAGCAACACACTCATCAATAGTAACAGAAGAGCCTTTGTCGCAGATTACGCGCTCTTGACTACCTAAACGGGACCTTTTACATCAGGAGTAACGTACGACGGGCTGCGCCTGAGCTTTTTGCAAGTCCCGGAGACCGAGGACGCACCTAGCTCACCAAAACTAGAAAACGATATTTATTCTTTTGGATGCATCGCATACCGGTCGTTAAGTTTTTTAATTCTAGTTTTATATCCTTTGCAGAGAAATGCTCTATGTAGGACAGTACAATCTAGCCTAAAGGACCTCCAGTGTCCTTGTTGCACCTCCAGATGCGCAAATGCCCTGATGTAAGGCATGCCCTATCAGTTCACCGTTCCTGCTGGCCGTTTTAGATGTGCCATCCGATGAGGATGATATGACTTATGTAGCAGTACATGCAAAGGGTTGGCTATCTAATTATGTTAGGTTTGATCGGGAGCAGCTGTACTATGATATCCGCAGTAATGACCACGTGGCTGTGGCCATCCCCAGGTGGGTCGACCCATTTCTGATTCACTATAGTGTTGACTCATGTTTTTGTATCAGGCCAGTTTGGCAAGTTTGCTTCTCGGGATTCCGTGCACAATAGACGAAGGTTTGTATGATTCGATCATCACACTCCAAGGCTTGCCATGGCCAACCGCTGCCCAATTGTGTTGGCCATATGTCCTGTGTCGGTATGGCATTCAATCCATTTCCTGCGAATGAATGAAATAACATAGGATCATGCAGGCCCCTTCTTCTAGCAACGTGTATGTCTCAAGATGAACCTCCACGGATGAAGCATCACTCGAGCACCCATGTTGTAGTCACTATTGTGGCGTAGTTGTCAACGGAGAACTAGTGAAATTCCACAGTTATAACACGCATTGTCCCAACAGGAACTGAAACGTTACGTTCTGCTCAAGCTATTGTCAACGTCGTGTTACAAACCAGTTCACCTAATATGCCTAATGGGGTAGAGTGCCCAGGGAATATAATTCAAGTGGTAGGGAAGTGGCTGTTGTTGTGGATAGTGCCGCTGTAAGAGTTGGTCAAGCATAATTGCACCAATCGGGTGGCAGGGTTCGCTGGCCCATAAGGCAAAGTTGGCCAGTAATTGGCTGTACATCACAGAAACGTGGCTAATGCAACGCTAAATTCTGGTAAACCAAATTCCACTGATTTAGAATGGGAAATGCCGATTAATCATTCATGTTTGCAAAAGTGAGGTACTGTTACTATCTCACGTCACACAGCTGCCGAAGAATAACACTGGAATGGGAGGGTCACCTGGAACCCATTAACATCACCTAGGAAGGAAGTTGGTGTGTCTTGCGCTGAAGTCCCCCGTATTCATTTTTCTGTATCAGTCTTATTAGGCCCAGTTCCATTTACCGGTTGACCTTGCAATGGCCCAGGGGTACCCCCTACATAACAGACCTTACAGATTTTAGTTAGGGAGGTGTGCAGGTTGATTAAAGGCTATGAAAGAAACAGCCAGTCTCATCATGATGGTGTTGCAAGTAATAACTCTACTTTACGCCTGCCAGGTCCCGGTTCATTTCCGTGAAAGGAATTATATTGCAACGTGAATTCAATGCAGTCAATACCTGTATCGCGGCCTACGGCCCCATGGATAATTAGCTCATTGCGCCATAGCGATCGATAAAATGCCTCAAAACTGTTATTTCGTTTGGCAAACTTATATGTATACACCGCATACAAATGGATCAGTAAGCTGACTTAGACTTCGTAGACACGAGCTTACCAGAATTCATCTAGCCCAAACCCACAAGTTTTAGTGGAACAAGTCCTGCGGGAAATTCTCGTCCATCTTGAAAATTTGGAACGTTGTGTTCACGAGAGGATGTTGGAGGCCCGTAAACATGTTGTGGAGCGTCTTGCTAACTGCCAGCCAAACGTCATGATGATGATTCTCGTCTACCTTGACGAATTGGAACGTTGTATTGACGAGAGAATCTCCGAGACCCGCAGAGATGTTATAGAGCATCTTGCCAACTGCACGCCAAATGTTACGATGGGAGGCAATGAGCAACACATGCGCTATGTTGCACATTGTGAGACTTTGCTCGACCCTTTACTTGATCCTGCGTTCAGGGGATCGCGGCCTGAGACCCCTAAAGGTAAGCGCACATTTGTATACACCTTTCTTTTTAAATGCTTACCATTTCGCCAAAGGATTTGGTTAGTTCGGCGGCATTCCAATTTCCCCTTTAAATTCTTATGATACGTGACCAGACCAAATTGTTGGCGACGTTCCTACAATTACCAACGACGGACATATTATCCAACCTGCCCAAGGTCAGTGCGTTTTGATTTTCAGCCTTTCCTTTAAATTCTTACACTATGTGACCAGGTTTCTCTGGCGCGGGCTTTCAGCAAGCCCCATCAAATTTCCCAGCAAAGGCAAGAGTAAGGTGCTCCGGATGCGATGCAGTCTTCAACAAGGATAACTGGAGACGCCACCTTAATGAAGTACATGGAGCGAAGCCGAAGACTAGTTGCAACCGTTGCGGAAAGAGTTTCAAACGCAAGTCTAGTATGAAAGGTCATAAATGCAGGGGTCGCTAGATATATGCACCATACGTACCAATGATTACTCACAATCTTGCTAGTACCGTTTTGAGGTAAACATGTAATCCATCAGATGTCAGTGTTTTCTTGCTACGAGACCACCTGAGCGGGTTGACTATCTCGACACTCCTACTGCGATCCTCAAATGCTAGGCAATAGTGATTGAGTGGGTGAATTCCAGCCTGCAACGAGTTCAGTAATCGTGCCCGCAAGTCCACTCTTGAATTCGAAAGGAACATGAAAGGCAATATGTGACACACCGATTTGAATATAACTCATGGTTCTCATGCAATGTCATGGATGCTGCCGAAAAAGCATGCAGCTAAATTGTTGGTGACGATTGTGTTTAGCTTACTCAACTGCTCGATGCTTTACGCCCTGAATGTTTAGCGTCTCTTGTACTCATGATTTACGTTGCCACCCACCCAATGATTGGTAAGTCCCCTAGCGGCCAAATGCCATAGTTGACCACGACTACTGACGACGATTCGAACATGTGAAGTTCATGACAGACTCGGAGGAGTGTTTGATTGTAGCAGGAAGTTAATTTGGAGAGAGTGTGAGTGGATGGTTTCAAGTCAGGTTCATTAGTCAGATGGGTAGGAAAAAAAATAAAAAGTGGAACGTTGACCACATTTTTGCCATTGGACAGCGATGGAAAGCCATAGAATTCGATGGCGACGCTCACATGTGCCTGAAATTTGAGCTGTGTATGGCAAGCTAGGATATCGTAAATACCACGAGTCTTTGTTTCCAAAGATAGACCTGAACTAGATCGCCTCCGCTGGACCCCGCAAATTTTGTGATGTTGACGTCATCACTATGTAGTTCTATTCGTCAAACTCATTGTTCATGCACCATCCTTTTTTTCAAAGTACCGTGAATCCCATGGTCTCTTCAAGTCTCCAGGCCATGCGAGTGACACCCTTGCGAATTGGTGCAGATAGTAGGATGATCATTCAAGAGACACAAGGATCATGTACCTACTGTATCTGCGCTCCAGCGAGAACCTCTTTGTTTTCTTCAACTACGTTTATCTAGTGATATCCACTGGCCTTTTCTTTTTCCACATACTACTTTCTGCTCACAAGGTTGGCTTATCTTCATGAAGAGACTGATTTTATGCGCACACCATTATGTTCAAAACCCCCGGTTAGCTTTCATAAAATCCGTAGCTGTGGGTCCTATCTTTCATACAACTCAAACCCCAAACTTAATCTTCTCTCATGTTTCAATTCCGACGATGCGTCTCTTTCATGTCCGGCTTCCCCGGGTTTCAAAGTCAATTTCGCTGGTCATGTAGTCACAAGCCGCTGGCTTCTAATGAAACTTCAGCGCTCCATCTACTGCGACTCACGCCCTAGTCATCCAGTGAGGTACACATCTTTATAAACTTGCACTATCATTTACTCGCTAAACACTGACTGGTAGACGGCAGAGGTGAATCTTGACTGCGTAACTAGTGCTATTCATTTCAGCCAGTCGTGCTTCAATACGAGCTGCAATACGACAATTCGCCACCATTGACAACATGAGGTGGCCGCATAGATAGAGGTACTCATTCAATACATATTAACGCACTGTATCTTGACCCTCGTTAGTAGGAAGAATGTTAAACTTCTAGCCGGCAGCGTGGAGGATATGGATTTTAGGTATCACAAGACAGGTGAGCACTAGTGTATAGAATAGAGGGAATGACGTTGAAGTGTGCTAGTCTCTCCTAGACAAATAATAGACAAATGAAGATAGTCGTCCCTTCTTACATACCAGCTATAGCGTGAAGGGGTAACAGCAGGCATCGTCAATCATCGATCGTGTCATGTTGATCGTCGATCACATCAATCATCCCTCGATTACTCAATCAAAAGGGAATCTCAAGATCCCATAAAAGAAGCAACATACCACTTTATCCAAGGAAGCCATCTGAATTAGGATATCGACCGAGATGTATGAGGATCCGCAACGCGGCTACGCCCGTCAAAACCACAATGGATTGCAAAAACACGATTCCTAGTTGCTATGATGATAATGGTTTGCTTTGTGTTGCTGCATGGTGAGATGCTAGTGTCGGGATGTCGAGACTCAAACCTGAGAGAGCCAACAGCCGATTACTTTCTCGCACGACAATATCTCTGTGCGGAAAGGAGTCAGTGTTCAAGAATCTAGAAGCAAAAAAAGCACAGCTGTTAACAGACCCCCACTACTGGTGGCACCCAAGCCGTTGTGTCATCGAGAGAACTTGAAATGCATCCAAGCGTACATGGCCTGATCGAAGAGCTTCCAGGCTTATAGCAAATACATCTAACATTCCAGCTGGAGCTGGTGGAGATGTCCAGTGGCGGTATGTGTTTTGAACAGTTCACTTGTGCCAGCCCATAAAAGCATCCACTCACCCGTACGTCACTCACCTTCCATCTAGACTCCAACCCAATGTCACTAGCCGCCCTCACCCCAACTTCCCACTTTAGTTTGCCGTTTGATAACTTCATTTTCCCTTCCAGACCTCTCCAGCCTATGTGCTGCTCTCTAATCCCAACTCGAAGCGGACCATCCGCTGAACTTGTGATGCGTCATTCAGTCCTCTTGTCGTTTGGTGAGGCGCACTCACTTATGTTTCTGCTTCTTTTTTCACAGCGACAAGAGAACGCATGGTTTCTGTTTCGGAGAGGGACAAATTCAGCTACTTCCTTCAAAAATTTACACTACTCATATTGGCAAGAATTTGAAAGTTACGACAGTGAATATTTCGTTGAATGCAGAGTCGAGTCAGAAGGGATGGCGCTCAAGTCTTCGGACATGCTTCATCAATGCTTTATCCTCGTGTTGGCCGGTAGTATCCGAACTGCGGCGGCCCGCAGACTAAGCCTCGTGTTCAGTTTCTTCATGGATTGACTCACAGTCACTCAGTAAGACTGCTATGGGTAGTCTTCTTCCTCTACGTATACAGGGAATTTGAGTTGTTAAGACCATAATACGAACGATCTTCCTTGAATGAGTGCAAGTGCAGCAACAGAAAAGACTTCAACAAAACTGGTAGCAGAATCGACCATAAACGTGATTTATGTGCACAATCAACTCACCTTCGCACCCGGTGCCATTCTATAACTTGAAACTTCTGCCAAATAGCCGGAGAATATAAACATTTACGCAACTTAGCGCTTCCGCTGATGGATTTCCATACATCCCGAAAGTACCGTAAAAGCATGAGCCTAGCCTAAATGATTCTACCTTTCTTATCCCACTGTAGGTCTTGGTTAAAGAAGCTCGGGAGGAAGTTGTGGTGGTGCAGAAGTCGCCCGTCTGTCTCAATGATAGCTACCACCGGTGGCAGTGAGATAGACCCCAACAACCAGCAAGTCCACAATCATGGTACTCCGTGACAATGCACTTCCTCATGCGACCTCTAATGCAGCCTATCTGGCCCTGGAATTGTCGCCTGCTACATCGATCCTTATGGATTTGACTGCTACCTGTCATGGATTTAGATTACTGGATAGCCACAAATACAGCATGCTTACCTCCAGCCTTGAGTCTTGACTGTTGGACGCGATGTAGGTGCATTTCCACATATCCCCGAGACCATGCGCTATTGGATGAGGCGACTCCTTGGATACGAATCCCATAAGGTTGGGTAGGCTGCATGAGAAGTCGCATGAGGAAGTGCGTTATAACAGGGAACTATGATCATGGACTTACCGCTGGCTGTGGGGTCTACCACCGGTGGTAGCAGCTATTATGACAGATAGGCGGCTTCTCTACCACGGCAACTTCCCCTCGAGCTTCTCTAACTAAGACCTGGAGTGGAATGAGAAAGACGGAACCATTGCATTAGTAGACTCGTGCGTCGTGCTTTTATAACAAGGTAGGCCTGCACTGGTGACATGCGGAAATAATAAGTCCGAGGCAATGCCTTACTTCATTACAGTGCTACAGCAGTGAAATTTGCTCCATCCGAGTCTAGTGAATCAAAGTTGCGTTAGCTGCGCTCAAGTTGGTCTTCCATGGAATTTCGATATAGAGCAAATTACCGGCTGACTTTGCCCGATGGGCCAATGACGCATGACCCAACTCTTACAGCAGCATAGCTACCCATAATAATAGTCACCTCCTTCAATTCTTGCCGCCTGAATCGTCTTCTCTGGGCATTCCACCCTGTCGTGTACAGTAAATGAATGGTCCGATTTGTCCCGTTTGTAACGTTGTAGCAAGAATAGAACTTTCTTCGATTCCTGATGCACTGGGATGTGCGTTATGACCGTGGAATTTTCCTAGTTCTCCATTGACGATCGCATCACAACGGTGACTACAACATGAGCGTTCGGCCTGAAACACGTTGCTAGAGTACAGGAAGCCTGCACGATCCTATGTCATTTCATTCATTGGTAGGACTTCGGAAGGGCTCTGCGTCACCCTTCAAGCTTCGGTGGCGGTACAGATAGGCGAATAAAACATTCTCGCAGAGTCGAGTGCGCCTTTACAGGTTACCGGGACGTTATTTCATATTTTCTCCTTTCGAATTGAACTATCATGAAGGTCCTATGTCCCACTTGGGTTTCAAGTCAGGCCTTCGAAGAGTTGGTGGAGGTTACGCAGCTTGTATTAGTTACTTGCCGAGGCCAAAGTCGGCGATGTCAAAATAATACAATACAAGAACTTTGTGTATATCCTTTATCTTTAATATTTATGCATTTATTATATCTCGCACAATTTACAGCCCCTTGAAGAATGACACTTCAGTTCTTCAGTACTGTACGCAGCAAACGTCGGTATCCGGCGCAATTCTAACATGAATATTAGTGCACTCCAAGAATATAGTACATGGTGATTTCACCGGTGTGTGTACTACAGATACCTTCTTCATCAAAACAACTGTTGACGCGACCCAAAACAATATTTTCATTTTTGTACCGAGCTTCATGGTGCGTCATATATCAGAAGCGATGTGCGATGGGCCGCACCTAAAAACTTTCAAGTTCCGGATGAATAAGCTCGTTCCAATTGGCATTAGACATCTATTCCTTTGGCCGTGCAATGTGATTGTTCAGGTCTTCCCAGGAAAAGTCCCGTATTCAGAATTTCGAAGTAACCATCAAGTTACTATGCGAGGCATGCTCGACTGTTGACTCCGCCCACTGCGGATGTTCTATGGGATTTATGCGGGGGTGATGGCTTGATCTTGATGAGCCGGAACACTGGGCTTCAACCAAGGAAGTTCTACACAATGTTTAGACAGGCCCGGCAGCTGAAACTTCTAGACACCTCCTGGCTTTCCCATGCGATTCATAGAATATGGTCTTGCGCTAAAGTTCCCCGCATTCGTTCTTAATTAGGAAGGTGCGCCGGTCGCTGTGTAGCCATTTCGTTACTTTGATTCAAAAAGTGAGGGTTGCTTTCAAGTTGTGTAGATATATCTTGGATTGAGAGCTGTGGAGGGAGCAGCCAGTTCCATAATGATGGCGTTGCAGGCGACGACTCCGTTTTGCATCCGAAAGGTCCCTTCTTTCATTTCTGTGGAAGGAAGACTTGCCAACTCAATTCGCAAAACGAAGTACGTGCACAACTAACACCGAAGTCTCAGCCAACAGCCCATTGCGCCAGCAGTGTGCTCGCCCCAGATTCTCGCCTCGCTTTTAGCAACACTTAGGTAAGCCTGTGCTCGACTATCAATTCGCTTGCGATCAGCTGATAGACCTTTGGTGTACTTATGCCAGCTCTGCAGAAACTGCGCTGATCGTTTCGACCCCGCGAACTTCATCAAGACTCAGAAGGACGCTCTCCTTTGTCATCATCCTACACGTACCGCGAATGTCGCCATTTCTTTTCTTTCTACCACTCCTGCTTCTTTCTCCCACAAGCACCAATCTCAAGGCCATGCGGGTGATACATTGCGAATTTGGGATGTACAGAAAGGAGTAGGAGGGCTATTCAAGGGACATAAGGATCGCGTACGATCAGTCGCCGTATCCGCACTACATCAAGAACATCTTTGGTTTCTTCAGCCACGTTTATCCTGTGACGTCTTCCTTACACAGATTCCCGTTCACCGGATTGGCTTACCTGCACAAAGAGAGCAACGGTATACGCTCACCGTCAGGCTCGGAATCTCAAGTTTTACTGGTTAGCTTTCAGAAGCTCTGCAGGTGCAAGATTTATCCTTCATATAACTCGAACTTCAAAATTAATCTTCTCTCAGGTTTTAATTCCGATGGTGCGTCTCTTTCATTTCTGGTTTCCCTGAAGAATCTTTAATTTCAAAGCCAATTTCGCTCGTCATGCAGTCACAAGCCGTTGGCTTCTAATGAAGCTTCGGCGCTCTATCTACGGCTTGTGCTTTAGTCATGAGGTACAAACTTGTACTATCATTTACCCGCTAAACACTGTAGTAGACGGCAGGGGAAAATCTTGACTGTGCGCAACTGACACTATCCGCTTCAGTCAGCCAGCCAGTCATGCTTCAATACAAACTGCCACACGACACACTAACGCACTGCTTGGCACTGTTATAGAGACTTGTCGTCATAGACAACATGAGGTGGCTGTATGGGGACAGGTACTTATTCAATACATATTAGCACACTGTACCTTAACCCTTGCCATATATTAACAGGAAGAATGCTAGAATCGTAGCCGACGGCGTGGAGAATTTATATTTTGGGTATGGCAATGCAGGTGAGCACAAGTGTACAGAGTGGAGGGAATGACACGGGCTAGTTTCTCCTAGACAGATAATAGACGAATGAAGATGACCGCCCCTTCTTACTTACCAGCTACGGGCGTGACGGGACAGCGGCAGGCACCATCAATCATTGATGGCTGTCCCCGTAAAGACTGGCGGGTCGCAAAAGCGCTAGCTGCTGTGATGATGATGAGGCACGATAGTTTACTTATGTTGCCGAGTGGTGAGATACTGGTGTCAGGATGTCAAGACATGAGAGAGCCAGAAACTGACTCCTTTATCGCGTGACAATTCCTCTGCATAGAAAGGAGTCAGTGTTCAAGAATCTCGAAGGGGCGAAATGCCACAGGCTTGTCCGCTGTTAACGGACCTCTGGTACTTGTGGCGCCCATATTGTCCATTGAAAAAAAACTTGACAGACATTCAGACTTACATGATCTGACCGAAGGTCTTCCAGGGCCTTTATAGTGGCCATATAGCAGATTCGTCTCATATGCTGGTGGAGCTGGTGACAATGTTCATGTGGCGGTATGTATTTTGAACAGTTCGCTTGTGTCAGCCCATCAAAGCATCCACTCACCAGTATATCACTCACCTTCTATCTAGACTCCAACCCAGTCACGTCACTGCACTGTCCTCACCTCCGCTTCGCAGTTTTAGTTTCTCGCTGGGTGACTTCATTTGTTCTTCCAGACCTATCCGACCCGCGTGCCGTTCTTTAACTTCCAACTCGAAGCGAACCATCTGCTGAACTTGTGATGATTCGCCGTTCACTGTCGAGGGTATCATTTGTCTTTTGGTGAAGCGCACTCACTTTTGTTTGTGTTTCTTGTTTTACAGCGGCAAGAGAGCGAAAGCATCCGCTCACCGGTGCATCACTCACCTTCCATGTGGACTTCAACCCAATGTCGTTGCACCACCCTCACCCCTACCTTCGACTTAAACTTGCCGTTGGGTATGCTATGGCACGTACTGCTCCAATTCCTTTGTCTCCAAATTTCTCCCACTCGTGTGCTACTCTCCAAGTCCCGACCCAAAGCTAACTATCTTCTGAACTTGTGATGATCCGCCATCTACTGTCGAGGGTGTCGTTCAGTCCTTTTGTCTTTTAGTGAGGCGCGTTCACTTATGTTTCTGTTTCTTGTCACGCAGCCGCAAGAAAATGCTAGGTTCTGTTTTGGAAAGGGGCAAATTCAGCTACTCCCTTCAAAAATTTACGAATGGTATATTAGCTACTTCCACTCAACTATTCACAGATATTTGACTTGTATGGGCAAGCATTTGAAAGCTGCGATAGAATCGAGTCAGAGGCATGTTGCTTTTATAAGTGTTCAAACATGCTTCATCAATGCTTTATCCTCGTGTTCACTGGTATTTGCCTCCAAATCGCAGATAAGAAATTAGCGCTCAAGCTCAAGCCTGCGTCCAGCTCCTTTCAGTTCTTAGTAAGACTGTTACGTAGCAATCTTTTTCACTAGTCTTCTGTGACTTCTTCCCAGAATCTACTGCGTGTGCCGTTGGCCATCAATGAGGCCTTGAGGCTTCACAACACGAAAATTACTCCTGCATGTCCGTGTGCCAGCCGGACGTCACGAACTGAACATTGAAACCATCACTAGTAAGACACGACCCTAATCGCTTGAAGCTGGATGGAGTCAAACTCCAGGGAAGTTGTCGAGACCGAATAGACTTCAAGAGTGTAACTTATTACGCGCTGTGAAAGAAAAGACCTCGAGAGAAATCTCATGGCAGAATCAATCATAGTGGGGATCGTAGTGCGTGTACCATGAACTCAGCTTCGCACCACTGACTTCAAACTTGTTTTCACTTCTACCAGACAACTGACATCTGCGTCGTTTGGCATTTCTGCTGGGAATTCGGTGGTCCATCAGCTGCTCAAAGTGGAGATGAAAGTTGACGGTGAAGACTATTGAACCGAAGATGCAAGACAGATATTGTGGACAAGGACATCAACATGTCGCGGCCCTGGGACAGTAAAACCAGTGCCACCAATACATACACTGTAGATGAGTAGTAGCTACAGTAAAAATCACTAGAAAATGCACTACTGCTGAATGTTTCAAAGTGACCTCGGCTGAAATTGCATACGGCATCTCGTAGAGCCACCAGAACATGTATTTGTAACTACAAATCAATAACTCTGAATGGACCATCTGCAATATGCGTACGCTTGATTTCGCGGCAGTACTGCGCAACAAGACAAAAAAGAACGACACCCAGGGTCAGCATGGATGATCTCAGATCTCGAACTCCACAGAGAGAGGCCGATAAGGGAATGGGAATGCCAGATGTAAAATTCAAATTCAAAGACGAAGTAATCGAGCTATTGAGCGTTGATGAACCGGGTGTTGAGGGAGTAAGGACATATTCCATGGGCCAATGCGAGTGGGCAGGACGCAGGAACCGGGAAGGGCGGACAATGTACAAGAATGAGAATGAATCCGAACGATAGACCTCCGAGATGTTAGTATATGTACATGAATGAGAAACGAATCACTCACCGAACGGCTCATCTCCATGGTCGAGTAGCTCATCTCGTGACATTTGAGATTTCTTCGAGTCGACAATTTCCGCTGATGACTGTGGATAGAGCGCGAGGATCATGAAACAAATACAAAAGTAGTATGAAGTGACCTGCTTTCAAGTCTAATATGGTTCTTCTAGGCTACTGTGTGATTAGCGTATGAAAGCCTGGAAGAAGCGACAGGCTTGTAGTACGCAAAGATGGACTGCGCGATGTCATGCGCAACGGATAGTTTTGAGTGGATGGGAAGTCGACAGCAGCTCAAACTGGGTTCAGCAAACGAGACAGAGACTTTGATTTGAACATAATCAGAATCCCAGTGCTTGATAAAGTGAAGCATATAGGCATGATTTGATGACCTGAGAGAGTTTGAGAAAATGAATGGAGGGTAAGCGGACAAGTTTGGGATTGACTCAAAGCGGAAGGTCACGCGTCACGAAATACTTGTAAGCCCGTTCGTTCGTCAGTACTCAACGTCTTTGACCCGTACTACCCGTGCAGATGCCTAGGCACAGGCAACGGGGCTGGTGACCCATGCATACATGGCCAAACTATTTTAACCACGCTGTGCAATATTTTCTGATCCTCCTGTTATCTTGGACTCCTTTCCAGGCTCTCGATGCCAGCGTCCCCGTTACTATGCTAGTTGCAGCTAATACAAGTTCACCACAAGTTTTGTAATCCAATGGTTTGTTCCGTTACTTTGGTGTGAATATCAGAACGTAATTCCAGCACAAATTCGCCGCATTTTCAAATTATTTCAAAGCATGGTTCCATAGTATTCCAGAGCATGGATTCAGTGTGCAGGTTCATGCCATAATTTCGGAGTCTGCTTTCAGAGTAGAAAAACTGCAATATCCGATTATTATATGATTTATTTCACCGAAACTACTATGTACAGTGGATGGGACTTCAAAAGAATGATATGTATTAATGGAATGCATGCATAAAGCATCAAAATCAGAGTCCAAAAAGCGGTGAGATGGCGCAATAAGGGGCATTACCGGTCAGGCCCAGGGGCTGAGGACCGTCCAATTTTGCAAAGTAACATAATTCCTCGGGAACCGCGCACGCACGTTTAGTACTCTGAGTTACCAACAACCAAAGGCCTGATGGTAATAATTTCACTCACTACATGGCACCTCACACAATATTCATCCGATCACCGTGAAGGAGATTCCACACGCCATCCGATATACACCTTCTCTTCTTCCAATATATGCAATTGCGCCGCATTTTTACATGCCACAAACCCATGAAAACACCAGCCACTGCCAAGCGCATACAGAATGTATCACCTGTTCTACATGAGTGATGGCTTACTGTGTGCCAGCGTATAGAATGATGACGCTGTCTCCTAACCGAAAGAAACTTGGTAGCTGGGGAAGGACGGTAGTTCTCAGCGTCCTGGTTCGTGTGCTGAAGCACTGAGCGCCACGGCTAAGTGGTACCGGATCTAAACTGTAGTGTGTAGTTCGGCTTGCTAGATCTGATGCGACTTGGCCAACTTGAAGTTTTTTCTGGACCAACTTCGATTGATATGATTGGCTGTCACACCTCATTTGGAAATTGCGGAGTTACCACCTTGTGCTTGCCATGATGTCATCATGGCATTCCGAAATGAAGTGAATGCGTGACACTAAGGTGGTGGCTCACATATTCAGAACTATAACAGCCATTCAATTTGTCTTTGGCCAGTGAACAAAATCATCACATGCACAGGGAACAAAACTCCACACGCAATACCAAGTCCACTTCTGCATACTCGTGTGAATGAATAAACACCTTGTAAACCCCGCACGCCGTGCAGTTAACAGGGGGTCCAGCTAAATCCCGTGATTTAGAGCGGGTTCCAATAGGAATGAACATATGTATTGTTCAGGTGACACGTTTTGAACCAGACAGATCAATTCATTTGATGTGCACAACGGTGGAATGCCCAAAGATCATTTAAATCACACAAAAGTGTTCACAGGTGGTAGTGCCAAAGACCAGAGTAAAAGACGATTTGCAGTACCACTGCTATTAGCATAATTGTTTGAATTCGCCTAAGTAAAGCCAGACAGCGATTGTCTCTAATCACGGAGTAGGAGAGAACATACTTACAAACTAGCACGGCCAACTCTCCATAGGACATAAAAATTGAAAAAAAACTAGCACGGCCACCGCAGCATCTAATTTGATTTGATGGCCATCCCGAAATGAGTGATACCAACCAATTAACTTTGCGCAAGGCTACAGTGCATGGATCATCAGAATGATCCGACGCCAGATGCCATGGGCATGAATCAGGCGCCAACCATGAGCCTGGAGCATAGATTAATGGCCACTCCTGCAGGGAATGGCGAGTTCTACCTCAAAAAGGAGTACTATATAACAAAGGATAGCTGGTGTTCTCTAACATTCACATCACTTTACCCACTGTCGAGGATCTACAAATGGATAACTTACTTGCGCATCATAGGCGGAGGCATGGGCCTAGCGCCAATTTATACAGGTTACCAATTGAAAACCATTCGGGGATGTCGTATATGCAGTTAGGTATGCCCCAAGCAGCGCCTCGTGATCCATTTTTAGACCAAGGGTATTTAACACCTTTCTGGACCATGGGATCCATGCTAGAGGATGCAGATCCTCACCTAGGTCAATCCCCCCAAGGTAAGTTTGATATATGCGCCTTTCCTTGAAACACTCACCACGTGCGGACAGAATCGCCCTACTACAGTACCTATGACTCCGCCAGCTCTGAGTATTCAATACAAGACTTATTGCCTCAGAGTGTCGCACACTCTGAGAGCCAGAACTGGACGGCACTCTATGGTCCGTCGGCTATGGGATCACTGCCAGAGGTTGCAGGTCCTCACCTATGCCAAACTGCCCAAGGTAAGTAATCTATAGGCATAGTTTGAATACTCAACACGTACAACCAGAGCTGTTGCCCCATGACACGTCTCAGTATGCTATTTGTGAAACTGAGGCACAAGAATTCCCACCTCGACATAGCACATACTCTGAGGAGCAGAGCTCATCGGTGCTCCACAAACCGTGGGGATCGCCGCCGGAGATCGAGGATCCTTGCATATATCAATGTTCTCAAGGTAAGCTCATTTAAACGCAGTGTTTTCTTTTAACACTTACCATGTACAATCAGAGCTATTGCCCTACAGCACTTTCGGGTTCGCTAGCTATGAAGCACAAGACTTATCTCAGTACGTCACGTACACTGAGGAACAGACCTGGCCAGCACTCCACGATCCGTGGGTTACGCAAATGCTGCCAGAGGAAGTAGATCGTCACCTAGACCAACCCTCCCAAAGTGAGTTCGCTACATGTGCAGCATTCCATTTAAATACTTACCACGTATGACCAGACCTATTGCTCTATGGCACCGAGTCCACTAGCTATGTGCCAGGAGCACGTAACGTTTTACCTCACAACAACCTATACCCTGAGGAGCAGGTGTGGCCAGGCTCGTCATCTAGATGTGACCAATCACTGTCTCCCCCTATGGTGCAGGGCCGCCCAAACAGAGTGATGTGCACGGTGCCCGGGTGCGTCGTAATCCTTAAAAAGGAGAGCGTCACCCGTCACCTCAATGAGGTACACAGGCGGAAGATCAAGGCCCGCTGTGACCGTTGTGGAAGGGAGTTTACCCGCCTGTATTTGAAGAATGATCATGTTCGTCGGGCTAAATGTGGAGTGGTATAGATTGCGTTGATATTGATTATATGCATGAGTACTTACAATAATGTCTAAAGGATGCACTGGATGCAACCCTGGAATGACAATACTCTTTTCTACGAAACCCCTCGAATGCGCTGATTGCCTCAAAATGCCAGCTGTGGGTCTTGCTTGCTAGGCAATAAAGGTTGAGTGAGGGACATTTTGACTCTTTCAAGGGAGGCTGGGTCATCCACGGACAGAGAAAACCCTAGAGATAGATACGGAGATGTTGAAAGGAATAAGAAAGGTTTTCGTGCGGTGGTATCGGCGCTGATGGGAGAGCATGAGCAGGCAGTTGGACTGCTGGCAACAATCGTCATCATCTATTCGGCTGCTTAATCTTGAATTCCTGTATGGAGATAAGCTACGCTATTAAATATAATGTAAATGCAAAAGGAACAATTTAATGGAAAATACACTTGAATATAAACTCATTTTTAACAGAAGGCACTGGCGCGGAGCAAGAGTGGGCCCGAGACTCCCAGACCGGAGCCTTATGGTGCTACTATGACCTCGGGGCTCGGGCAGCCACTGGAAGATGCCATGACCAGTACTACTGACATGAAGGAGCTAAAAAAGTATGTCGAAAAGTGTTTCAAACATGTGCTTCACACTAGAAGGGAGCTCGGTCGAGAGAGGCAACGACTTGCTGACTTTTGGGAGGAGAAAAGGAACTACGATCAGCCGGTCATATTACATCATCGATTTCTACGTTCCACAAGTTCGCATTTCCCATGCAAGTGTTACTGTAAAATAGCTTGTCAGCGTTAATGAGCAATGACACAGATAACATTTTTGTTCTCTTATGACTTTCTTCACGATGCATCGCAATCATCCGTGTGAGATTGATAATACGACCACTACTATGCTATGACAGACCGTATTAGATATCGTTATTGTTACTCTCAGGCTTGCACTCGGAACCGTCGTAGACTCGCAGTACTGCGGTGCTGCCATCTAAAGCTTCATATTAATTCATGCTTCAATATTAATTATTTAATTCTCTTCGTTCTAAATATTTCAAGGTCTGGTCCCATGTGAAAGCTGCTTGAGGCAATTCATGAGACTGCAAATGCTCAGATCCATACAACAAATCTACCCCTGAGAAAAATCTGCCCGGTGAAAACGAAGATCCCGAAGCCACGGATCCTACATTTCAAACCTTTCACTTGTGACTAATGGCTCAGAGGTCTCCTATACAACCGCCTTCTATGAAGATCACTTGCTCAGTGACATGTCCTAAGACCATTGATGAAGATAGTACCGCTATTCGGTTTCCAATGTCAAGAGGTGTCGTAATTTTTTTCAACGGAGTGCTGCTATAAGTAGCTATAAGTAGATACGTCCCTTGGTGAAGATAATGACTCACGCAGCTAATATAGGTCCGCTAACAGCCAGATAATCCAGTGTCTCTTGCACCATCAGGGTTGGAACGCATCCAGGTGCGATAAAATTCATACACTTCCTCAGTGCAATTCTCACAATCTTACTTTTGAGTGTTGTCATCAAGCCATACGTTATCGCTGCCTATACCAGCGCTCAGCATAGTTGATTCACGACAAACATAGAAACTCACCACTCTTGCTGATAGCATAATTGCCATAGCCCGCCTCGCCATATTTGCCTGACGTGCTCCCAATAAGCACAATTGCAGCCCTATCTTTCACACTTTCCGTCGCCGTACGCAAGTGGCGCAAGAACTCACAGTAGACCAGGAAGCTTGAGGCGATGTTTGCGCTGGTGGTATGATCCCATTGTTCAATGGTTATGTCAACGATAGGTACGTCCTCGCATGGCCATATGCCATGAGAGCCTGGATTGATTTGAAGTTAGAGTCGTAATGTGTGGTCACATTTGCGCCGAGGGCTGAAAAGAATTGGATGTCAGTCACATCTTTGGAGGCACAAATTGAAAGATGATAGAATTACATAGGTAGAGTTTGATAGTCTCCAGGTCGATTCCTGAGATATTTTTAAGCCCCAAATTCATTGTCTGATGGGTCTGGTTATTAGGGAAGGCTGAGTTGAGTTATTTCTACTGGTGGTCAATCCTACCGTTACGTGTCCCAGGCCTCGGAAGGTCGCTTATTCTAGTAAGCAAGAAGAGTCAAACTAGCTTATGTCGCAACACAGTATGCGTTCGCAAATATTGTCGTTCCCGGGCCTGCAAATGCGAATGTCTAGAGAAGTAGCTCCTTCCGTTAATTGTTCGTTATGTTTGGCGACTTACTATCCCAATTTGTTATCAAAAACATTTACTTCGAGAAAAATGAGGTTCCTGCAGCTGTCTTGACCGGGCAGGAGAGATAAGCTATTTGAGCGGGTAACACATAAAGTAGTTCCGTTGGACCACTGGGCTGTTACCATAAGTATGCCGGCGGTAGTTCATATAAGGAATTGTGCCTTTCTTTCTTATCGTACGATGATTGCAAGTGCTGCTTCAGTTCTTTACCAAACCAATACGACCACCGCCCTTGGGACGGCAGTGAAATTGCTAGAACAATAAAGTCTTTGGATTGAATACAATTTATGCCGCCGCAACCATGCTTCGTGTGCCATCTGGGGACGCCTCATTTATCCACACGCCTAATGGTAACTTCGTCGATAATGGTCCTACCCTTCTGCTATGTGGCATGGCCCTATCTGGTTCCTCTAACACCCGTAGACAAGCCTTCTCAGGTCCCAGATGGATTTTGGGAGAAGGTAAAGACCGGTATGTGACCATCGTGGAGGATAGACCTTTCATTTTATGGCGCAATGAATTTCCTAATGTACCATCGCTGTTGTTAGAAACATGCTGTAAAGCACAGGCGAACGTTAGAAACTGTCCCCACGTGGCACTAATTCAAGACTCAACTACTTTATTTATTTTGAATACCTGGTGAATCAGTGACGACTTTCCGACACCGGTCTATGAAGGAGATGCGTGGGTTATCTATGCTTGAAGATGATGACAGAAACAGACCTTCCCTATCACCAGTAGCCGGAATCTTGCATAAAGCTGCAGAAGATCGTCGCTATTCGACTGCAGCTGTCTGATATCGACAATCACGGATGGTCGATATGCTCAGTTTGTGATTGCAATGATATCAGTTATCTTCTTCTTAGTCGTCCGATACACTATCACATCAAGCTAAAATTTAACGCGACACAGCTGGAGGCGAATTGGTTCATGTCTGGACCACTGTGTTGGACGAAATGTCGTTTCTGTTTAATGAAAACTATACAGTGGCCTTCCGCGGAATACCGCCAAGAGCATATTGTTGACAACGTACAAACAAGGAAACCCGCTCAGTGGTCACCAAACTGCCACGATATTAAAATCAAGTTTCTATACCGGATTAACAAGTGGGGCTCACATAGCGGGTTCGAAGCTTGCACTGAGGTCTTGGCTTTGTTCTGAACTGTAGCGGATCTCCTGTCGCTGTGAATTGGACTTCAACTCAGAAAAATCGATCTTCTTATTCGAAGCATTATCAAGGTAGATGGTAATACCTAAGAAGAGAGATGTTTATGGGTGAAATAGTAAATTATCATTGGAGATGTAGAAAGGAACAGAGGAGGCGACTACGGGAGGGGTATTTCCTGACAGTTCCTCCCAATCAATGACAGTCAATGGGGGGGGGGGATGGGTGATGGGAGTAAACCGAGTAATGGTGAACGTTCCTATCGGCACATGTTTGGACGTGTTGGGCTTGCAACGGGCTCATACATAGTTTACCGTGAGACCCGATACAACTCCATATATTAATCAGGGTTTAGACGTTCAAGGATCCACAGCCTAGGCAGCCAGGCATAAGGTAGCTACAGCAATCCACCCGCGCCTATCACAATTAGTAGTAATTACTTACTTGCCCCCAGATCTTACATACATGATAACAATCATGTCAGACAGGCCCAGCCTCGTCCGATGAGAGTGGAGCCGACAGGGCCTAAGGTTCTATGAATTGATAGATCTTCCCACTTATTCTTTGATGTCACCACCCCATATATGCAGTCCGGGAAGCTCTCGGTGATTTCCTTCCTTCGTTTTGGCAGTGTGGTTGCCCTTGGTAAAGAATTGATAGATCTTCCGCCTATTCTTTATGTAATGTTACACAACACCCCGTAAAAGTCTCCAAATCCAACAGTACGGCTCAGAGCCGTATGGCCAAAAGTACCTACAGCGGCAACGCTCAAACGCATCATCCGGCGTACCAACCGTTGAACGAGATGTAACGCTGAAGGTATCAGGGGCTTTGAACGATCTGACTTACACTAGTCCTGCACTAGCTTTGTGCCAATGGCGGGCACGCCTTTTTCATTCACCTCGTGTGCTGCCACGGTGACCTGCCTCCTACTATAGTACTCCACCGAGAGCATATAATATTAAGGCTTTGAATTTCGGTGCTGTACGCGGCAGTATGCCACTCTTCTTACTCCATTTGATCTGTTGATTACTCATTCATGATACAGTGAACTCAAATCCTACGGCGGCTTAGGGAGATTTAATAATGAATCGACACAAGTGGAATAAGAGTGACACCCAGTTTCCCGGCTGACTTGTCAACGTGTTTATGTATAATGTGCAGCCATCGTCTTTACAACCGGCTCAGTTATCCAAGAAAGTGTGCGGCTATCAGCGAGGTGCTTCTTCCGGGGCGAGACGATGTGATATCGAGTTCCTTAAAAACTATGATTCGGGTACATGCATTGCTTCCTGTATCATCAGCTACCTACCTCTTCAACATTTCTGAGGAACGAAAGCTTCCACTGCATGCACCCGAATAGGTTATGAATTGCTGATCGGGACTGAAATCTTATGTATTCACAAGCAGCCGGAGAAAGATACGTACTACGAGCTCAGCACACTTTGTGTTGCATCTGGTCAGGAAATCTTCGGGGTTGTTAACACCACAGCTGAGAGCATGGAAATGCAGTGTCTCCGAGATAGTTGAAACTAACGAACCTTAACTAATGCGGAAGTTGAACTATGCATGCAGCATAGATCCTGGGATATCACTGAGTACGTTGGGAAAGGCACGCACTACATGCTCATCGGCCCGATATGCCATAGGCATTCATGCCACAGGCAACAGCCCGTAGCGCCACAGAGATGATAAAAAGCTTCGAACTTGATATTTCGTCTTGTAAACTTGTATTTCACACCACATACAAATGAATCAGTAAGCCGACTTCGACTTTGTAGACGAAGATGAGTTTACCAAGATCCACCCAGACCAAACACCCAAGTTTCAATTGCACCATTCCTGCAGGAGATTCTGGCATACCTTCACAATTTGGAACGTTATGTTCACCAGAGAATCTTGGAGACCCGCAGACGTGTTGAAGAGCGTCTTGCCAACTGCCCGCCAAACTTCACGATGAGAAGCAATGAGCACTACATTTCTGTTGCACCTTTCGACAATTTTCTCGGCCCTTCACTCGATCCCACGTTCAGTGCATTGCAGTCAGAAGGTACAGGTCCTACCCCCAATGGTAAGCACGTAATACACAGCCTTTCTTTTAAATACTTACCATTTCGCCATAGGGTTAAGTGAGTCTGACAGCATTTTCAGCCTTGCCTTTCAATACTTATAATACACGACCAGACCTATTTGTTAGCGACGCCACCATGATCGCTGACGACGAGCCCGTCGCTCAACCTATCCGGGGTCAGTTTGCTATTATATTTAGCGCGCTCTTTAAATTCTCACAATGCATGATCAGGCCTCAATTTCAACGACGCCGATCATGGGCTCATTGCTGAACCTGTCGAAAGGCACCTTAATATAGAGTCATGGTTGGGTTAGTTTGCCATCATTCTCAACTTCTCCTTGAAACGCTCATAGTGCATGACCAGACCATATTACCAACAACGCCCCCATGATCGCCGGGGATGGACCTATTGCTCAACCCATCCAAGGTCAGTTCGTTGCTTTTTTCAGTTTTCCCTTCAAGTGCTCACAATGCATAATCAGGCCTCAATTTGAACAATGCCCCCACGATTGCCAACGATGGACCTGTTGTTCAACCTATACAAGGTCAGTGCGCTACGATTTGCAGCCTTTCCTTTGAATTATTATACTATATGACCAGATTTCCTCGGCGCGAGTTTTCAGAAGGCCCCAAGAAATCCTCCAGCAAAGGCAAGAGTAAAGTGCTCCGGATGTGGGGCGATCTTCAACAAGGATAACTGGAAACGCCACCTCAATGAAGTACATGGAGCGAAGCCTAAGAGTAGTTGCGACCGTTGTGGAAAGAGTTTCAAGCGCAAGTCCAGTATGAAAGATCATAAATGCAAGAGCTCCTAGATTGTGTCAATGACGTATGCCATACATACCAATAGTTACTCACAGTCTTGCTTGTATCGTTTGTGAGGTAAACTGCACTCCACCAGATGTCAGTGTTCACTTGCCATGAGGCCACCTGAACGCGCTGACCATCTCGACACCCCTGCTGCAATCCTCAAATGCCAGACAATAGTCATTGAATAGCTGAATTCCAGCCTGAATGAGTTTAGTAATTATACACTGCTGCAAGTCCACTCACCTAACAATTGGTAAGTTCCCTAGCGGCCAAATGCCACGACTACTAACAACGCTTTGAATAGGTGAAATTCATGACAGACTTAGAGGAGAGACTGCTTACACTCATGGCAGCAGGAGAGAGCAAGTGGATAGATTCAAGCCGCCAAACTCGTTATAGTCACATTTGTACCGAAGGTAGGAAAAAATCTGAAAAGTGGAACGATATCATAGCCGCATTTTTGCCATTGGACTTGAAACACGTAGAGTTTGACGGCGATGCCCCTGAGATCTGAGTTAATTTTATATATACTTTGCTTCCAAGGGATCGGTTCTGGGGAAACTGGCTGATAGTTTGAACCCCGCAAACTTCGTGACGCGATACCCATTGTCCGAACTACACGTCATCATGGTTTCAAAGCATTCGCTCACCAGCACATCACTCACCTTCCATCTAAACTCTAAACCAGTGTCGCCGCACCGTCCTCACTGGTGCACCCACGCTTCCAAATTTAGCTTATCATTGACTGACAGTGCTACAGCACGCACTGCTCCACGAGTCCTTTCAAGTTGTCCTTTCAGACCCGTGTCTGTTCTGCAAGTCCCAACTTGAAGTGAACCATCGGCTGAACTTGTGATGAGAGAACACATAGTTTTTACCTCGGAACAGATTCAGCTGAGAGTGCCTCCCTTCAAAATTGTACGAATAGTATCAGCCACTCACAGGTATTTCACTTGTACGAGCAATAATTTGAAAGCTGTGATAAGCTGTGATAGAGCGAATTTTGTTGAATGCAGTGTCGAGTCAGAAGGTATGTGTAAGTCTTCAAACTTGCTTCCTCCACGCCTCATCCAGGATCCTCGTGTTCGCCGGCATTCGCCTTCGAATTGCGAACCAGGTGGCAATTTCGCGCTGATCCCATCAAATTTGGAACCAGCACCGGCTAATGGTTGTCACCACCGGCTTCATTTTTGTGCCGTGACTGCCACCGTCTGTGGCAACAGTACCAGTGCATACAAACAACTCTTCTCCTTGTTCTGCGACTGCTAAAGCCACCGTATCGACTACCTCGTGATAGCAGGTTAGCAGTATCACCGTTAATGGTAATATGTTCTCCACGCACGAAACAACTCCTTATTTGCATTGAGATTGGCGAGTTTCCTTTCCTGTTCTTTTCCCTGGCGCAGGCTTCAGCGAACGAAGTAAAGGATGAACTTGCAACTACCGATATCTTCTGGACTCGGTACGGTCGTGGATCGGTTCCATAACTCGATGGTGTGACTTGTGTCCGTGATACAAGTCCTACTAAACAAGGCGCCGAGATGGTGATAGTCGAAGATTCGACGTGCGTTCACTTAGCAAGTCATGGCTCTCCTACAGAATGGCTTTTATTGAAACGATAGAATTGCGTAGGTCAAGAAAACAAATATATAGGACTTTCTACGTTTTGCCTGACGGAGGAAGGTCTTCAAGTTAGCTAGAATACGAACGATGAAAACTAGGAATTTCTACGTGTCGCCCGACAGTTGTGGTACCTCATCATATACGGCCGTATAAACCCATTTCCGCACTGGCTGCAGACAGCTTTAATCTTCCGTAGATGCACCTCATTAACGTGGCGAGTCAGGTTCTCCGTCTGAACAGATCTCAGGCACCCGGGCCACGTGCACTTCACTTTCTCCCGAATACCCTGAACAACGGTGAGCGGCGCTTGTTCATCGAATCTAGTTGATGAACCTGATGAGGTCTGCTCGTCAGGACCTGCATTATGCTGAGGTGGGAAGTCTGCAGTGGGCACATAGCTAGAGGTGCTACAGGGCAATACATCTGACCGCACATCGTAAGTGCTTACAAAATGGTCATGTACGCGTTAAACTAGCCTTTGGGAAGTCGAGTAGCGAGATCTGCACTCTCTTGCAGGGCACCAGCGACCCCGACAGATTCTAAGGGTCCGGACTCCAGGTCTGAAAGCTCACCGTAGAATGGCAGTGGCTCTGGCACGAGGGAGAGGTCAAACGAAGTTGACAATGAGGTCCATGGAGCTCACTTTGTAACATGGTCAAATGCTCATGATTAGCGACTGGTTGGAGCTCAACGCTACTATCCCATGATTCCAATGCACTATCATCCCCCATTGGGACTTGTAGCTCGCAGTTCGTCCGAAGCTCTGCGATACGCGCACGTATCTCCAGCATTTCCCTATAAATCATGATCATGTCGTCACGTTGTCGATCAAGGCGCTCGAGACATGATTGCAGTGTCAATCTCATTGATTGATCAGGGGCCCGCCCTGACCACAAAGACGATGTCGGCGGGGGATTAGCCAGTGTCAATC
Source organism: Suillus decipiens (assembly GCA_016695475.1). Lineage (NCBI taxonomy): Eukaryota > Fungi > Basidiomycota > Agaricomycetes > Boletales > Suillaceae > Suillus > Suillus decipiens. The sequence continues at coordinate 30,881 of MU172962.1, forward strand.
TGAATGAACCCATGGTAAGCTCGTATGTTTATCTACTATGAAATATAAGGCTGACTTGTGGAAGTTGCTAATTGTGACAGGTGAAGCTGACGCTTGGTGGTATCAAGCGGGAGAAGTGGTACGGATAAGAGAGAATACCTGCTCGACTTATATTCATTCAGCTTATGCCCACGGCAGGCTGGCAAGTCAACAACGTAAAAGTGGAGTATCGGAATATCTTCCGAAGTGTTGTGCCACAACGTAAATGAATTTAGCGACCTACTATTCCATTGTGGAAAGTTGGCGGTGAAAGAACGGTTCAGGAGTAAGTACTTGCACTGGTTCAAGACTTAAGGTTCGTACTAGGGCATTGCTTACATGTCATGTTCTTGAGTCATCGATTCATTTACTACTGCCAATGATACGGTAGTATTTGCCAACATCAGACAGGAACGAACCCATATCCGAACGGAAACCTGGCTCTCCAACCTCTTTGCTGACTTTCGGATGGCTCACCTAGGTTAAAATCAGAACCCCGGATGTTCAGATTGTAATCTGGGACAAATGACCCTTTGGTCCAATTCCCTCCGGATCGTCGACTGTGTTGACATTATCTTTAAAGATCGTATTGGAGGGGTAACTTGTGCGGCGTGGTAAGTCAGGTATAGTACTATTATGCAGAGTCTGAATCAAGCTTTTTACTTGTTGCAAGCAACCAAGCTAAGCATTGGGATACGTACTACACACTCGGAACACTTTGTATTGCATCTAGTCAGGAGATCCTGGGGTTTGTTGGGACCACAGCCGAGAGCATGGAAAACCAAAGTATCTGCTAGTCTCCGGATAGCTGAGACTAGCTGGGAATTGTGAGTGACGAATGCGGGATTGATTTGCTTACCAACGGGTCAGAGAGTTTTGGCTTGATCCCGGCCATTCGGAATCGAAGCAGCACTGATGTGAAACTGCACAGGGTAGCACACGCAACACGATCCTATCACATCATGGTCCATGGAAATCTTCCAGAACAATTAATTATTTGGTTCTAGGATGTAATCTACAGCATCGATGGCGTTTTCAGGGGTGCTGTCTTAACCAACCCTCTGATCGCCGACTGGAGTGACTTAGCCGAGTACCACATGACAACGCCACAAAGGTTCTGAATGGGAATTGAATATACTTATTTCATACAAAGTGCAGTGTCAAGCTTGTGTAATATTCAAGGTTAATCAGAAAAGCACCCGAGTTTTTATCCAGTACTTCAGGTTTATTCGATGATTGTTGGTTATCATTTCTCCGTAGGTGTATGAAGGACTTTCGAGGCTTAAGCATATCTTCTTCAACTGACGGTCCCATGCGCAGTCCCGGTCCAAAGATCGACCGACTGCGGTTGGCGGCGCTTGGACCCAGCTACTCCACGGGAACCGCGGATATGATACAGACCGGATGAGTATTACGTCTATGTAAAAAGAATGACGGTTTCTGTCAACCTGTGTTGAATATGGTAACAAGCGGCCTTTTATGGGATTAGATATGTGCCTCCTAATTGCTCCTGGGATTCCTGAATGTTGGGGATCCTGCGCGTGCGAAGTATCGAGAGATGGCAGTGAGACGGGCCCAAGAAAGACCATTGGCAGAGGTATTATTGGAATTTAGCATAGATGCGCTGATTGTTGGAATTCACTTACGTGAAGTTAAACGGCAATCGATTCCATATGAAGAACAAACAGACTGGTGCGTCCAACATGACATTTGATGTTGACTCGCAAGCCAACCATCCATATAGAACCCGATAGTCGTCCTGGATACTGATCAATTAATTTTGCACAGGGCTGCAACGCACGAACCGCTAGGATAATCTGGCGCCAGACCGCCATGGACATGAACCGTGAATCAGGTGCCATGAGTCTGGAGCGTAGATAAAAAGGCTGTCCTCTCTTGTATTCACACCACTTTACCTACCCCCCATAATCTAAAACTGAACAACTTGTTCATCGTAGACGAAGACAGAAGCTTACCGTCAATTTGTGCAATCCATGGATGTCTTGTATTCAGTTAGTGCTGGCCACCTCATAGTCCGTGTTCGGACTAAGGATATCTATATATCTCAGCACGCACGACCAGACTATGGCTCCACTAGCTCTGAGCCCAGAACATAAGACTTCTTACCTCAATGTGTCGCATATCCTGAGTGAGGGTCAGAGCGGGACGACACTCTATGATTTGTGGATTATGGGATCGCTGCCAGAGGTTGCAGATCCTCGCCTACGTCAAACTGTCCAAGGTAATTTTGCTATACATGCAGCATTGTATTTAAATACTCACCATATATGATCAGACCTGTTGCCCTCTGGCACTGAGTCAACCAGCTATGTCCCGGAGGCACATGCCATTTCACTTCAGCACAACACATACTCCGAGGAGCAGAACTGGCGGGGATCTTCATCCACACATGACCAACCACTGCCTTCCCCCGTGGCGCAGGGCCGCTAAAACAGAGTGATGTACACACAGCCCGGGTGTAGCGTAGTCCTTAACAAGGAAAATCTCACTTGCAACATCAATAAAGTACATGAGTGGATGATTGAGACTCGCTGTGATCATTGTGGAAGGGAGTTTACGCGCCTGTATTTCAAGAACGAACATGTTCGTCGGGCTAAATGTAGAATCGCCTAGATTTCGTTAATATCGATTTTATACATGCATCAATACTCACAATTTTGTTGAAAGGATGGAATGCTGGTATTGTTCTCCACGAGGCCACTCGAATGCACTGACCGCCTCGAAACCCCTTCTGCGGGTCTTGCTTGCCAAACAATAGAAGTTTAGTGAGGCGATTGATGAGATCAATCCGAACCACGTCGAATTTCACCCTCGACTTCATTCACTCCTTCAACAATGACTGCTATGACGTTGGGCAACCACTGGAAGATGCCACGGTCGACCACTACTACTGACATGGAGCCGAATAGTATATTGGAGAGTGCTTCGAACATACGCTTCACGGCAGAGGGCTCAGCGGAGAACTTTATTGCAGAGAAACTGACCTGGACTCCGAATCTGGATGGCGTCAAGTTAGACGTGTAACGAGCGGCGACATTTTCTGCAATTCAAGGAAAGTTGAATAGTTGTTGGAAGGGATAGTATACAGGTAGAGTTTTATGGACGAGCTGACCAAGTGATCAGAAATGTCGTGTAAGTCGGTCCTCGATCGAGGTACTATCCGGCTCTAGCGACTTGCTGGCATTTAGGAGGAGAAAGAGGACATACCAGTAGCAACTAGAAGGGAACCATGAGCGGCTGATCATGTTGTTTATTTTTACGTTTGCAAGTTTGCGTGTATCATATGCATTAAAAATAGCTTGTCAATGCACAACGACAGGGATAATATTGTTTTTCTCTTTTTTACGATTATCTTCACAATGCAATGGCTGCCAGGCTTGCATTCGGTATGTCGTAGTGTGTTCTATATTGCATTGCTGTCTTGACTAGAGAGATAAGCTACTTGGGCGAGTGACCCACGTGGAACGCAAAGTGACTGCCGTTCCGTCGGAGCAGCTCTTACCATAAGTGATGCCGGCGGTAGTCCATATAAGGAATTGTGCCTTTGTTTCTTGTGGTACGATAATTGCAGCTGGTGGTTCTCCACAGTTCTTTATCAAACCAATACGGCCACCACGCTTGGGATGACGGTGAAATTGCTAGAAAAATAAAGACTCTGGATTTAATACAATTTCTGCCCTCCCAACCATGCCTCGTGTGCCATCTGGAGACGCCTCATTTATCCACACGCTCAATGGTAACTTCGTCGATAACGCTGGTCGTACCCTTCTGCTACGTGGCGTGAACCTATCCGGCTCCTCTAAGGCACCCGTAAACCAGCCTTCTCAGGTCCTAGATGGATTTTGGGAAAAGGCAAAGATTGGCGGCGAGAGCTTCGTGGGCCGGCCACTGAAGCTGGATGACGCGGACGAACACCTCGCCCGCCTGCGGGGCTGGGGTTTCAATATGTTGCGCTTTCCTGTAACTTGGGAAGCTTTAGAGCATGAAGGACCGTAAGTGCTTAATTAATGTGTTCTCCAATCTGTGATGACGGTGGTTTGACTAGTGGAAAATATGATCATGATTTCATGGATTACACAATAGAGATACTACGGAAATGCAAAGCCCATGGATTCAAAGTTTATTTGAATCCCCACCAAGACATCGTAAGTACTATACTTCCTCACAAGAATATTCCTACAATTCTAACCTACTATCCAGTGGTCTCGTTTTTCAGGCGGTTCCGGAGCGCCCTACTGGACACTCGCTGCATGTGGTTTTAATCCATGTGCATTCAGTGCCACTCAAGCAGCCATAATTCACTGCGAATATCCTACTCCCGCATCCCGCAACCCTGCAGAAATGCCTGCCATGATATGGTCAACAAATTACGGTAGACTTGTCTCGCAAACTATGTTTGCGCTCTTTTTCGGCGGCTCAACGTTCGCGCCAAAATGCATTATTGATGGGGTCAACATTCAAGAATACCTCCAGACGCACTTTGCAAACGCTTTTGCGAAGCTAGCGGAGCGAGTGGCGGCAGCCGGGGATCTTCTCGACGAAGTAGTTATCGGTTGGGACAGCATGAACGAGCCAGCAGAAGGGCTCATTTCATGGGATGATCTCAATGTATATCCTCAGCAACAAGGTTCCACGCTCAAGAAGGGCACCGTTCCGTCCCCAGCGCAGAGCTTCCGTCTCGGTATGGGCCAGGTCCAGACGCTTGATAATTACTCTTTTGGCTCCATGGGTCCAAAGCGTGATGGTAGTGTCACCATCGACCCCAACGGTGTCAAAGCATGGTCAGATCCTTCAACGGAGCCAGGAAACATTCACCCGCGCTGGGGCTGGAGACGTGACCCTGGTTGGACGCTCGGCAAATGCATATGGGCTTTGCACAATGTATGGGATGTGGAGAGTGGATACGTTCTGCAGCCCGACTATTTCGCACATGTTCCAGGAACACAAGAACCCGTCCATTTTCTGCGCGGCTTCTTCCTTCCCCAATATACTCGTTACCTTAAAGCAATCAGAGCGCACCACCCACAAGCTATCGCGTTCGTGCAACCACCCGTATTTGCACAGCCTCCTCCGATATCTGAGGAGCTGTTGCAGGGTAGAGCATGCTATTCAACGCATTATTACGATGGCCTAACTCTCGTTACACGCCACTGGAACTGGTTCAACGCTGATGCCCTCGGTCTCATACGGGGAAAATATTCCACGCAGATACAAGCTCTGCGTATAGGTGAACGTGCCATACGGAGCAGCCTTCAAACCCAGCTCGGTTATCTCAAAGCAGACGCGACGCAACTAGGTGCGCTTCCAGCCACCGGCCCAGCGCGATACCCAACTATCATCGGAGAGATTGGGATACCTTTCGATATGGATGCCAAGCGCTCGTATGGATACACTGATGGTGGCAAGTACAAGGGTGACTACTCGCGGCAGGAGCGTGCACTTGATGCAAGTTTAAACGCGGCGGATGGCGAGAACTGCTTGAGCTGGACAGTATGGACATACTGCTCCGATAATTCACACCCGTGGGGGGATGGATGGAATATGGAGGATCTCAGCTTATGGTGCAGCGATGACCTACGCACAGGAGAAGCGGAAAGGGTTCCAGCCTTGAGGATACCCTCTAAAGTTTCAATGGGTTCATTAGCGCCGGCAAAAGCGTCTATCTTCACGATATCAACTCTTCCAACGGATTCCTCGCCTTACGCCAGCTCTAGCATCGAAGAATGCGAACCTGTGGAGCACGAACCCGCCTCTCTCCTGTCATTCCTTACAAACGGCGCTCGTGCTGTACGTGCATTCTGTCGTCCTTGGCCAATAGCGGTCGTCGGTACTCCTACGAACATCCAGTTCGACATATCCAAAGCGACCTTCCATCTTACTCTCAAGGTCAACGCAGAAGATATACCTGTTGATGATGACGATGACGATGACCTAATATCAGGAAAGACAGGATTGTGCAAGGATAGCGCTTTACCCACTGAAATTTTCTTACCTCTCGTCCATTTTGCCTCGGACGCTTGCTTGGGCAAAGCACTCGGTTCTAAGGCTCAACTCGATAATTTTATGGATGCCGGGCAAGAAGGGAACAACCGCAGTGCATCAGGAACGACAACTCCTGGCGCGTATGCATCATCCACGCTCACCCTTTCAGTGACTTCTCAAACAGCGTTTTCGCCAGTCATATTCAAGGACGACTGGTACGACATCGCTGTTACTGCATCAGAGGGCCGAGTGGAGCTTCTCGCGTCGGAGCAGAAGCTGCTCTGGTTTTACTCCGTGCCAACGGACGAGGACAAGGAGGACAAGGAGCTGACCATCGAGGTGCGCCGTTCGTCGGGCGCCATTAAAGCTAGTGCACTTGGGCTTGGGTATACCGGTGAGAACAGAGCGAGAGATGGATGTGCCGGATGGTTGGAGGAGGCGGGGTTACTGAGTGAAGGGTGGTGCCCTGAGGGATGTTCGATTATGTGAATTGAGGATCACTTCTCTTATGCTTTCTTTCTTTTGAGACATCTAGTCAATTGCATTCTTTGTGGGAGATATACCTCTCGACCACCTCTTGTACGATAGAATTTATACTATGGACATGTTATTTGCATTTGTCTTGAAGAGCAGGTTACCAATTCGCTGGAGCCAACTTTCAGGCGTGACGTGTGTTGAACGCAGGATAAAAATGATGATGCCATTTCTTGCACCTGCCGCTGAAGGTCTTTGGAGTCTGGACATTAAAGTGTATTTTAAATAGTAAACGCTTTGGCCGGACTCTTGGCTTTTACTGTAAATGTATGTAGTCGTAAGTTTAAGTGCCGCTAGTGCCATAAAAAAACCACAGCTAGTACACCAGCCTTTTCGATACGCTGCGGATCGGAGCGAAGAAACAAGGGCAATATATTCTTCACTCTGCTCAAATGTCACCCAAGCATCACCACCATCGACGATCAGGCTTTCCAGCAGACACGTGGACCGTGCCACGGATGCCTTGAACACCTCATGGGGCCACGTTGGTAAACCGTAAACCGCAAGTTCACGCAGAGCGGGGAGTGAGAGAGTATTGAACATGTCGGAGGAATGCCCTGGAGGAAGTATATCTGCATTTTCATAAGTTATGCATAAGGTATGAAGTTTGGTGCGCATGACTGGCTCTAACGCTTGGAAGTCCTCGAAGAAAATGCAAACCGTTAACGAAGAGAGGTTGGGAGCGAGCTGAAGAAAGTGGAGAACGCTGTTTGATTTCATATGGATAGCGACTGTTGTCAGACGCCAGATTGAAAGAGGACCAGTCGTGGAGGCTGAACGAGTACCCCGATACGTCGAGATTACACAAAGTGGACGGTAGTTGTGATAAAGAGCGTGAAATACCACTTAGTATATCCATATCACTGTGACGCGTTTCAGAATGAATGTTCAGAATCATCTTCTCAAGTGCTAGGAAGCCCGTGAACATCATAAGCGGGTCAGGATAGCAAAAATCGACAAAGAGAAACGAGATTTGATTGATATAAGGCTGAAGAAGGTGTCGTAACTTGGTGGAGTGATCCTTTGCGTGAATATCGAGTCCTGATGTGAGTGGTGTTGTGCATAAAAGGAAGCATCGAGGGTTAGCATCATCCCATGGTTATGCATCTGCCATGAACAGGTGGAAATTCAATGTCTCTGCTACCCTCAGCGCGGCAGCGCCATGGCAGCAATACTACTAAAATCAAAAGGGTACAAAGAGGCTTTCAGATTAAACAGAAATAAGTAGTGGCAATATTTGTGCAATATCGACAACAGTTCACAGAACCAAGTTCCAGTCATTTGATTGGGGCGATCGGTGTACATATAAAACTATGAGGTACAAGGGCATAAATGGGTAACACGAATGGTTGGAGGCTTAATAAAATCAGTGATTTACTCTTGGATGTGCGGTCAATTCTCAGTGTTGAACTAACCATAAAGTTGACCATGAATAAAAGTTAGTCGCTTCCTGATGATAAAGGAAGTTGCGTACTACTTGTGTCCTTCTTTACGTTGCGTATGTCCAGCAAAGATATAAGAATCGACCTCCTCTATCTTTGTTGAGGTCATCAGTATGTCCGTGGCCCATGGGACTTTCTGAGAGGTATACTTTCTCGACAGGGCGATAACCTCCGCTGGGACCACCAGGACGGTAATGGGTATGGATATAGCGGTAGAGATCGCGGCCATCACCCTTTGACAGGTCATTCCCATTCAAGTCCTCGATGTAAGATGTGTGAAGGGAGAAACCGAGTGCAGCTTCAGCACGAGAGAATGTGTATTTTGCGACGAGATAAACGTATTGGCCTTGAATATATGATTGGTTGAGTAAGCGTTCATCCCATGCACGAAACCATTGGAGACAAACCACCAAAGCCACTATTGATATCCTGCCCATCAATTGCATTGCTCGAGTCGCCATAGACAACTTCCACACGAGAGACGTAGCTCATGGCGTCTGATAGGTCTGATACAATATGCAAAAACCAAGTGACAACAAGGACTCACCAAGTAAGTTGAAGTAACCAGAGTGGTTCTTGGAGTGTGATGCCTTAACAGCGTGAACCTAAATCAATTCCCGAGTTTTATGGCTAGGACGAGACTCACGCAAGCTGTATATGTTTGTCCCACCGGGTGACCGAACCCCCTGATAAGACCTGATGATCATATTTCGAATTCGACCAACGTCTGGATGTCCATTCCGATTCAAGATAAGAATTGTATGGCCAGGACGAGACTCACGTATGCTGTGTATGTTTGCTCCGCCGGGTGACCGAACCTCCTGACGAGACCTGATGATTCGATTTCAAATTCCTGACATAATTTGCGTCTGGATGTCCATTCCAATTCAAGATAAGAATTGTATGGCTAGGACGAGACTCATGCAAGTAGGTGACTTCCTGACGAGACCTGATAATTCGATTTCGAATTCCTGATATGACCTGCGTCTGGATGTCCATTCCAATTCAAGATAAGAATTTTATGGCTAGGACGAGACTCACGCAAGCTGCGCATGTTTGCTCCACCGGGTGACCGAACCTCGTGATGAGACCTGATAATTTATGATTCGATTTGATATTTTTGAACTCCTGATATGACCCGTTATGTAGTATGTTAACTGGGGTTCGAGGAATTTGAAGTGGGCAAATTTGCCCGGTCAATCAGCCTTGCAAAGGGCGCAATCCGAATAATCCAGAATCACTGGAGCTCTGCGAGGAGGTTACAAATTTTCAGCCGCCGAATCCTGAGTTCACATGAATTCGTACCGCTGATACATATATCCTCTATGACATTCCCTTGTGCCGTTTCTATCCTGGTTATACTTGCTCATTTCTACTACTCACACGTGCTGTTATACTACTCATCAAGTTGTAATGTTAAGTTGTTTCTACCAGTGCAACTAACATGGCAGCTGATATATACTCACAGTGATGTCAGGCGATCCCTGTGACATTGATCTGCCAGTGGATCAGATCGGCTGGTCGCAAGATTCTATCGCTGGAAGTTTCAGGGACGGTGGTGACCTCCGTGATTTAGTCAATAGCCTCCGGGCACTCCCTCATGAACAGCGGGTACAACTCGTTGGCACTTACCCACCCATCCGCGTAGTGCAATTTGAGACACAAGGATGGATCACCCTTGACAATCGTCGCCTTTACCTCTTCAGAGATATTCTTAATCCTGGTACCCAGATCAGGGTGAGGGTCGCAACCCTCCAGGAAGCTCAGGAGTTGAGGTGGAAGTTGACAACCGACAATGAGGGAGCCACCATCGTTGTTCGAGCTAATAGGAGATAAATGAAGTCAGTGAGAGATGAGTCTGCATACGGATTGCAGCTCTAATGACATTCCTTCCAGCAGTTTAAGCATGATAGGGCATCCACCAGGACGAGACGTGGTTGCATTATTTGGAAGGAAGTAGGGATGTATTATGTAAACTCGACTGTGGATTTTTGCATCGTAATTTAACAAAGGTACCTAAAATTTCAGATACACCTTATGTGCCGAGGAGCCGCTGTGAAACGTAAGCAACTTCCAACTCCGCACATCAAACGCACCCTGTTCGGAATTTGGAAGGAGGGTGTACTATCCCTTCCACTGCAATCGGCACCCCACAGAAGTCGGCAGTCACGCAAATGTCACTGTAAGTCACAGCATGTCACATAGAGGCTGGTTTCAAGGCGAGCTCGGCAGCCAAGCAAGAGTGCAAGTTCAGTTACCATTCGGTATGCGCAAGAAAGTGCTATTCACTGTTTGACCTAGATATGTCTACTAAAGTACAGACATGATCATTAGTGCTGTAGTTGTAATTATTATTATTTTTTGGAAAAGCGAGTTTATTATGAAGCAACCGACACTGTCTAGCCCTTACGTAAAACGCTTATAGCGGCGCGCCGGTGCCATCCGAGGCAAAAGCTACTTATGCACACTCCGTTTCTTGGAGTAGTGTGGGGCTCTGTATACTACCTGGTGCCCTCGGTCTGCGAGGGCCTGAGTAGTTTAATACCCACTAAAACCTCAAGGGCGGTCGCCCAGTCATTATTGTTGGGGTTTGTTTTGTTGTTTATTTCGATTATGTCAGCCCAAGTTTGGATAACTTGTGTGGTGGCTTTGGATGATCTCTTTGTACGGACTGCCATCGTGCGATCCAGCTGTAGGCGTTGGTTTATGGTGTTGTGCCATCTACTTGTGATGTTTTCTTCTGTATGTGTTTGTCCTTTGATGGTCCTTTCACATCTCAGTGTCCAGATAAGATAAGCAGACTCCGATAATAGGATTCGGAGGAGGTGTGCGCGCGTGTGTACTACCTAGTAAAGAATACAAAAAAGGAAATTAGACTTTCGTTCATGACATTATGTAGATAAAGCTTTCTCCATCACGATCATGTCCACTGCAAATTACGGAGACGTTATAGAAGTAACCGCCCCTGCTGATTTCCATGTTCACCTCAGAGATGGTGAACTATCGAAGCTCGTTACACCCCACGTACACAAGGGTGGTTTCTATCTCGCCTATGTCATGGTATGTGCTCATCATTTCTCAGTTCATGGGTCAACGATCAATTTAACGATCACAGCCAAATCTCGTGCCCCCAATTACCACCACACAGATGGCAATCGAATACAAGAAAAGGTTGAAGGATTACCGAGGATCATCCAACGTGGAGTTCCTCATGACACTCTATCTATCCGATGCTCTCCATCCCAGCGATGTCAAAAATTGGAAGGCTGCTGGCATCGTGGGTGTCAAATCATATCCCCGTGGCGTAACCACGAACTCGGACGAGGGAATCGAGAGTTATGATAAATACGACGACCTATTTAAAGCGATGGAGGTGCATGGCATTGTGCTTAACCTTCACGGAGAAATTCCATCCGACCACTCCAAAAACATTTGCGTCCTCAACGCCGAGGAACGTTTCCTTCCCGTTCTCGCAAACTTAACCAACAAATACCCTAAACTGCGTATCGTCCTCGAACATGCGACAACCGCAGCTGCCGTCAATGCTGTCAAAGCCTGCGGTGACAATGTCGCATGCACAATCACAGCACATCACCTCGCCCTCACAGTCGATGACTGGGCAGGCCAATCTTTCCACTTCTGCAAACCTGTCGCCAAGTTTCCAGATGATCGTCGCGCTCTTCAAGAAGCTATCAAATCCGGAAACAAGAAATTCTTCCTCGGCTCTGATTCTGCACCCCATCCGAGCCTTTCAAAATCAACAGCGACAGCGACAAGCGGGTGTGCAGCAGGAGTTTATACATCTCCTATCCTTCTTCCCCTCGTCGCGCACCTCCTCGATTCGTTCGGAGCGATCGACAGGCTGGCTGATTTTACGAGTAATTTCGGGCGTGAATTTTATAAAATTCCAGCGAATTCAGACGCTCCAAAGGTTCTGGTCAAGAAGGTGCAAGTGGTGAGCGTGCAGGCTGAATATAGTAGCGGAGGCAAGACAGTAGTGCCTTTCTGGGCCAACAGACAGATCGAGTGGCAGATCGTAAATGTCAAGGAATGAGATGTTCAAAGGCGAGAAGGAACGATTGTTTTCGTTCGTGCATAGTCTGACTACGGGAGACTGTTTCTCACCCACATGCAAAATCACTCATCTTGTAAGCCATATCCTGAAAACTTTGCAAATTTAACTCACGGCACGCCGAGTAGAAGAAATGTAATTCAGATACATAAGCACGAGTTTTCGGTATAAGGCAGTGCAAAACGGAGAAAAAAACCGATCTTTGTTTTAGCGGCCCGCTGCCACCAATAAACGGATCGAGAGCAGAACATCATGACTTGATCAACCACGGCTTGTTGGCGATTGTCCAATCATCGATGAGCTGCCAAAAATGTGCGACAACAGACTTGTCAATGTGTCGTCTGTGAGGATCGATCTGACAGGATATTGTAAACCTGAATGAAAAGAGGGGAAGGCTGAGGCACACCTTCAATTCCGTGACATTCCAGTCTTGGGACTCTTCGCCTCATCAATCCACTTCTTTTACCTTAATCGTGTATTTACGCATCTTTCAAGTTCAACACTTTTAGCATTCACTGAGCACCGAATGGGGAACGTATAGTCTCTGGTTCGGCAGGCAAATAAATTCAGACAAATCTGTGAGGTTCTCGGCACCCAAAAATCCCTTGTATACCAAACTCTACAGCTCTGACAAACTTGCTGATGAGTTGCCAACTCAAATTCACACTAGGCCGTTGGCGCAGTCTC
>MU172962.1:44061-70795 GCA_016695475.1 Suillus decipiens
GTCTTTTTTTTCGGTGACCTTATACCATGTGTAGCAAGCACTGCGCGAAGATAGGTGACATACTAGTAGTCTTCAGCACTTGGCGGAGCTATGGTGAGATTTGTCTCCTTGAGTTTGTTGACCTTTTCTTCTTCCCAATCGGTTTAATAGGGTTGTGCACCACGAGATTGATCAAGAAAACAGTTTTGAATGGTGTATCCTCAGTCTCCGTTGTAGACATGGTGTATCGAGGCAGCTAGTACTGCAGTCGTGTCTCACTCATAATCTCTCGGGGTCCTGACCGGATGTTTCCGACCAGCCCAAAAAAAAAAGTTGGATTCCGCATAATTAGAGCTAGTACGATAACCGAAAGTTGGTGGAAATTAGGCCGCAGTAGCTAAGCTGAGATGCCTCGGCTTCTGTCAAGCCGAGGTGGAGCTCAAACGTTCTTGACCTCTTCCAATGTCCTCATTCCACTGGCCGGAGGCGCCTCATATCCTCAATCTACAGGACCAGCGCAGGCGGATCATACCGATTATAATTGGAATCATTGTTTGTGCCCACTACCAACTACTTCTCATGTCTGAAGAGCCACAGCTCAAGAGGGCTGCAAAGGCAATCTGGAATGATGCAGAGACAGATGCTCTCGTCACATACCTCCATTCACAACATTCAAAAATAGGCGATGGAGGGAATTTCAGACCACAGGTTTATACTGATGCTGCAACTGCCATCGCAATGCACTGGACCCTTGGCCCAACAAAGGTTGCAAGCCACTGTAAGAACAAGTGGCAATTGGTATGTTATTGAGCGATCTATTCTACTATCTAATAACTACTGATCTTGAGATCTCTAGTTAAAAAGCCTCTACCATGTCATTGAGAACTATTGCCTCAAGACATTGGGAATGCACTGGGACAATCAGATTGGAGCTGGTATTGAGGGGATCGCTGCAAGCAATGTGTGGGATGCCTACATGGAGAAGAAGGTCAGTTGCCATTGCCATCTACATCCATTGCTCATACTCAAGTCTCTATAGGCTAATCATGTCATGCGTCCCTACCAAAATGCTGGATGGCACAACTATGTACAAATGCAAGACATCCTGCCAAGTGGCAGTGGTGCTCGAGGTTGTGCTTCCTATCGTGCATCTAAGGCTGCGGCACCTACTGTGGACAACTCATCTGACAAGGTGTCTGCAGCCCCTACAGGTTCTGATATTGTTGCTGGACCAATGGTAGATGTTCACATGGGTGAGGCTGAGGCTGAAGAAGACATCGGTTGGGGCCATGTGCTGCACAATGAGTGTGTGCCTATCGCTGGAAGTTCTGAACTCACTGCTGCTGCTCTTTCTGCTCTCCCTTTTTCCAAGTCATCGAGCATTGGCAAACAGACACATTCTGATATAACCAGCATGGACACGCAGTCTCTTGCACCTCCTCCGTCACTTGCACCTCCTCCTTCACTTGCACCTCCTCCTTCAACAACGTTCACATCGGTCTCACAGAAAGGGTCAAAGTCAAAGAAAATCAAGTCCTCCAACCATGATGCCATTACCACTGGTGCTCCTGCCACAATTGCACAAATCCAGCCAGAGGATCATGATAATGGTAACGGGGTCAAAGTCAATAAGCCCACAAATGTGGTTGCAATGATAGGCATGCAAGGTGCCCTCAACCGCCTTACTGACATGTTGGTGACGCAGATGGTCGCCACTGATGAGACCCGGATCACTGAACAATGAAAGCTTGCCATTCGTTTCATGCAGGAACAAGATAGTGACCTACCGCTGGAGGATAAAGTTGCGCTGATGAATATCTTTGTGAGAAGTACTGCAGTGACCAGTTCTTACATTGAAACTACAGATCACACTTTGTGCTGTGCTTTTGTTGTCTCCGTCATCCAGCAGTTTGCCACCATGTAACTCAGATACCTTGAAGTCCATCATATCACATACAGTAAATGCAGTTCTCATTTGTAGTACTACCATGTATAGTACTACAACTCATCGCCATCATCAATGTCATTGTCATCGATATCCATTACAGAAAAGTCATCTAATGCACCTCGTTCAGCTAAAATCAACTGGTAATCATCCCACATCTTTTGTGCAATGCAGTCTTGCAGTATGTTTGCATCATTGACAACCTCAGGCTGCCCTGCTGCATCAGCAGGCTGCCCTTGATGCTCTGGGTTATCATTGTCAAAAACAGTGCGTCCCTCAGGTAGAAGTCCTTCCTGGTTGTCATGAGTGCGAATGAAATTGTGAAGCGCACATAGTGCAGCAGGGATGCGAGCCTGAACATCCATTTTATACTTGGGTGATAATAGCAGTATGTGAAAGCACCGTTTCAAGACACCAAAGATTCGTTCAATAACATTTCGTGCAGAAGCATGACGAAGGTTATATAGCTCCTGCTTGTTAGCAGTTCTATCATTGACAAATCAAAATTAAACACATTATAAATAAAATGTACCTAATGCTGGCATGGCCCCATTCTGCAAGGTGGTATCGGACACCACGGTAAGGGACAAGAAGCTCTTTGCAGGATGGAAATCCTGCATCACCCAGAAGGTATTTTTGATGGGGAATATCTAAGTCATCTGAATGAGCCTCCTCCCATAGACATGCATCCATTACCGAACCCTCCCATCCAGTCTCCATGTAGATAAACTTCAGGTCCCAGTCACAGGCGAATAGACAGTTTTGAGATATGAAGCCCTTGCAATTACAGTAGAAGGTATGATCACATGACAGAGGGGATGCATGAATATGACTGCCATCAATGGCACCAATAGTGCCTTTGAAATAAGGCCAGAATTTGAGATTATCACGAATCTTGTTGGGGATAATACTACCATCCAGAAAGTGTACATGCATTGAATAGAATGGGGGGGAAGCGAAAATGTACAATATCTTGTGAAAATACCTGATGCCAATAGATCAGGCTTATATTGATAAATAGATTAAAGACTTACTTTGAAATTGTATCACTGGATCTCTGGAACCGCTCTCCAACGTGTCTGATGGTCAAACAAGTGACACAAGTATACAGAAAAATAGCTAGTTGCTCTTCCAGTGAGACATAGCGGGAGTTACTATGGCCAAGACCACGAAGCTCCTTGATCAGCTTCTCAAAAACATGTGTGTGCACTCCAAGTTCACAGCGGATGCGCTGAGGGTGGCCAATAATCAACTCCATTAACCATTCTTCACCCTTGAGAGCTGATGTGTGATATGGCTCAGGGTCTTTTGGTAATGCAGTTTGTATAAATGATTGAGTCGTAGCAATGATGATACTGATCATGAGGAGCACATATCGAATAAGTCGTTCATGGACCACTGATGCAGCAGATGTTGTCCGATCCAATGGTAGAATGAGTCGATTGGATAGCGGATCAGAAAATAATGGTCTATTGAACAAAGGATCAAGCGGTAATGGAGGCATCTTGCAAGATGGCACTCAGATAAGAGTTATTGACATTGGCGTGCCTGACTTGCACATTAAGACTCCGCTACCGGCCTGTACCGAGCTGCACATGCAGTATTTCAAAGTTCAGATCAATTTCAGTTGCCATACTAGCTCTTATGAAAACCGCTGTAATGACATTATCATGAATTCACAACATTTCTCACAGTATAAATTGACATGTTTGGCTGAAGCAGAATTATACCCCTCTATAGTTCACACAGTTACAATATCGAGGACTCATGAATTCACTGATAGACATTACAAGACTGGGTTGGTTGGATGCTCTGGAAATTTTCAGCTCACCACTTAGTGCCAGTATGATTGGGCTGTTCACTGACTTCCAGCAATGATGGAAGAAGTGAGTTTGTCTACATAAACCTCGTCTTAAATATACATAGCTAAAATAAATACCACAACGGATCCTTGAATAAATATCCTCTATGCAGAACACTCAGTAAGCATTTCCCTACACAATACTGCTAGTTGGTACATGCACATGCTCCTGGAAGACAATAGAGTTCATGCTAGTTTCTGCTTCAGAATCGACCACAAACTTGGTGTGATATTCTTGAACGTTAAGGATGTGGCATGGTCCCAGCACAAACATCTGCACAGCCATAAAGATTTGAAGAGCACCATTGAGTACCTGAGCTCCCATAGAATTTGAATGCTACAGAAATGATAAGTAGAGGCTAAAAGATGTCAGTGACAAGTCAACGCACTACAAGCTCTGGAGAGAAAAGACCAAGTTGGAGGCAAGAGACACAAATGAAGCTAGTATGTGTGGAACTTGAGCAGAAAAAGATAACCACATTCACATTCTGAGCTCACCTTGCAAAATAAAGTATGTGAGATTTTATCAGTACTCTGAAGCAATCCCCGACAGTCAATCCTGTCGATGGGCCAAATCGTCGCAGGTCACGGAAGTGTTGTACAGCAATCCAGACTGAAAGACACAGTGTGAGGGCCTCCCAAATAGTGTTGATCATCCAAACTATCGAAAACAGAAGTTAAACATTCCCCTCATATCCATAATCACAGATATATGTGCCAGAGAGTATTAGCTCCTCTAGTATTTGTCTAATGAGCTATGTTCTTTGAGTTAACAAGTGCAGCTTACCTCCTACAACAT
Source organism: Suillus decipiens (assembly GCA_016695475.1). Lineage (NCBI taxonomy): Eukaryota > Fungi > Basidiomycota > Agaricomycetes > Boletales > Suillaceae > Suillus > Suillus decipiens. The sequence goes on from MU172962.1 coordinate 48,646, forward strand.
ACTTCACTGTTATTGCTGTGATTGCTCCACAGGCGATGTTTGAAAGCAGGAATATAACAACAAGAAAGATGAGCATGACTCTAGATCTCTGATACATGGTATGTAACTGAGCAATCACAATGACTTGCATCATGTTTCAGCCAAGCCAATTTCACTGAGAAATTGTACCTTACCACCCAGCATGGCACTTACAGCCATATTTGTCCCATTCCTTGCATAGTTCACAGTATTGCCTGAAACACCCAATTAGTGATCACCCCTGTATAATAATATATTAGGCTTAGGCACTCCAACTCACACCTATTGAGTGAGTCATTATTTTGAGCTACATTCAATGTTCAAAATCTCACTCACCCCTACATATGAATGTATTCAGTGGATAGGAATGAGTTGGTTGCGAAATACTCACTGCATCTGTCAGCAAGACCGATGGTATACTTGCTGTGTGCTGCCAGTCAGGAGGATCAAACACAATGTATATGAGACACAAATAGAGCATTGGCATTGGAACTAATTGTTGGAGATGGGCTATCAGTGCAGCACCAACTTATTGGCCTCAAAAACATACATAGAATATGGTATTTCAATATAGTGTATCTAGAACATTTTGCAGTCAGCACAACTTGTCAACCACACTATAGTATAATATGAGATACAAACAACAAGATATAGCACAGTCATGAGAGACAAGTGTTGTTTCTGTGGTGAATTCATTGTATTCTCCTGTTTTTCTTCTGATATGGACTCTATCACTCACTCAGATCAGTTCAATCTATAACACTACTCTCAGTGAGTTGGCTGCTCTGACAATAATGCTGATTTACCTCTTGTCTGAGCATCAGTGCTAGAAATATCATGAGAATATCAGCGGTTTTCGAACACTGTCCTGCTCACCCCAATCATATACCAGCACAATGCTGGTGGCAACTGCAAAACCATAAGTTGATGTTATATTAAGATGTTTTGATGCAACAAACTTATGCAATAGCTTAATAAAACATTCAAATTGATTATTGGCCACCAACTGGGATCGTTTGAGACTATGGTCATATTTGGGGATAGGTGTAAATGAGTGGGGGATGTTGGGGATTGTAACAACCTAGAATTTGTACTAGATATACATGCTGAATCGGCGCTTGTTTATTTATTTGGTCTATTGACCATACTGAGGAGAACCAGAGAGTCGTTATAAGGCAATGTAAATGCACCACAATTAACATAATGACCAGCAAGAACTCACTGGTTCATTGATTGGCACTTCGGCCACCATAATTAAAAGACTTTCTGCTGTCATGATAGATACTGTGTGCTACTTGTACTAGCATCATCAATGTTCACATTCAGAATGTTCCCTAACCAGCATCTGGTCTTACAGCTAGTACATTTATATCAAGGGATCCGAAATAAAATAAATAAATAAACCACTTAGCTACTTTTATTCTCACTACACCACCTTTGTGGGTCTAGTCCAGTTACTAGTAGGTGCACTCAGGGTGTTATTGTTCCAAGGTACATCAGCTCCATAAAGCTCCCAAAGGGTACCTGCAAAGATGATGATGCTTACTTAGTCACATCCCTAGACTGTATCAAAAGCTTCCTAGTACCTGCTATCCCCCTCAGCTGGGAAGATAAGTGCATCCTTCCTATCATGAACGAACATGTCACCCGATGGCTATCTGTGAGCTTTTCACATCATTTGGCAAACAAAGGTGCTACACCAAGGAAGAACTTCCTGGACAAAGAACACCTCATTCTCAGCAACCTTTGGTGACATTATGTTTGGTGCACCATCAAGAAGTACATCTCACCCCTTGGATTGTCCTTCCTCATTGTCAGCTGCCCCAACTTACTATAAGATGCCTTTGTATTTCATTGGCAGCTGGTGATGTCAGGATAGGGACTGTGCTCCTCTCAAGAAAAGGAAAGCACCCCTTGAAACTAAGTACATACCTAGGATTGTAACTTTTATGCAGTACTTTCAGTATTGACAAACATCATTTCAGAATCTGGGACAGTGACCCTTTGAAACTCAGCACATACCTAGAATAGTAACTGCTGGTATGACTAATCAATGCCATCAATCTAATGTACCTTGTATATATTGGTGCTAGTATGCATTGTGACTGGTAGTTGCCCACAGCTCCTCCCTACTGCTATCACAATTTTTTGCTCACTATGCCATACCCAGACAAAACCACTGATATTATTTAATTAATAATGGCAAATTTTATTGGTCATTCTTGATATTTATATACCCTGATCCAGGCCAATGAGCAAGTGACAGTTAATTTCATTCGCTTTGTGCTAGCTGCAAGGGTTGGGTCACTTGCAGATGGGGAGCTTGACCAGTGTCAAATTCATCTGAATTGTCTACAAGGCATTCCTCCTCTTCCTGAAACTGATCTTACTCATGACCTCAACTTGGTCATTGGGGTATCAAAAACACTACCCTATACTAGTGCATTATTGATCTGGCCCCTTCCTCCATTCAAAGAGACATTAACAAAAGATAATCATGTCAAGAGTCATGCATATAATGGTCAGGTGAGAAATACAGTTGACAATGGTTGTTATATATGCATCCTGACTGGAACCAGGGTACAGATATTCAAGTCCTAATGCATAAAATCCCCAATTTGCCTCTGGGCAAAGTTCAGCAATAGCATGTTGTAAGAATTTTCTTCCCACAGCTCTATAGTGCAGAATTGCTAATTGACTATTTGACCCAGGATAAATTGGCTTTAATATATGACCAATGCCTCCATCCTACAATGATGGAGGTTGTGCCTGAATCACATGATAAATGGCCAACCATGTATGCAGCCACATATGCACATTCTAGAAGTTGCACAGGTTGACTCACTTTCAGCAGCACAGACATTCTATGGTATAGGTTAGAAGAAGTTGCAACAACTCTGCTAGCCAAAGTTGCAGATCTGGGGCCTGCATTAAAGGATGCCTATTTTGGGCATGAATTAAGAGGAATGAAAGATGCTACCATCCACAACAGGAGGGATGAGGATGAGCAATGCCTGGTGATGGATGATTGATTTGAGCATGTTGATGTCAACAGCTTGGATCCTGGATAATGGAATGTGGACATTGCACTGACCATCAGCATACCAGGGCATGTTGTCACATGGTACAAATCTTCTCATCATGAGATCTTGAGCCATTTCATGCCTGCCACATCTGCACTGCAGATTTCTCACCTAATAAATAGCAAGACTCAGTTTCATCTGGACCATGCACTGTAAATCAAAGAATTTGCCAGCTTTCATGCTACTATGACTAAATGTGCAGGTGCACAGAGCTTACCATATGTGCAAGCATATTGCACTGAGAAGAATGTGATGTACTCTCTGAATCCAGGGGTGTTCCATCAATGACAGGCTAAGGAGCTCCTGCAGAAGGAGACCAAAGATAGGATAATAAAAGATATGGATGTCATACTTTTTTTGAATGTGCTGGTGAAGGAGAGGTGGAAGGTTGTGATGGTTGTGCCTGCTTGGAGGTTTAGGTTCTGCTAGCTGATGCCATGAACTCATTGTCTACTCTCCCCAAGGAGCTTATTTAGCATTGGGTTGTTGCTATTGACAGAAGAGTGTGGTGGTGAGAATGCATCAGCATGTGTTATGACTGGGATTGGTTGCAACATGACTACTCAAAAGAGAGTGACAGTCATTCAGTATCAGTACCTAAGCAAAAGAGCAAAGGTTTGGTATATGATGAAGACAGGCAAGCCTCATAGATAAGACTAGACTGGCTGAGTCGAATACAAGGATCATTTCAACAACTAAGACTTAGAAAGACAATTCAGACAACTAGAGTTGCAAGGCTCTAGCGAAGGAGATTCCAGGTAAAACCCAGTAAGATTAAAGTGAAGAATCTACAAGTGATACACTGTGCTTAAATAGGCCAGTATGTGCACACAGACCAAGACCATAACAAGTAAGTAGTGAGACAAATATGGAAGGCATGAGCATATGATGATACAAGGAAGCAGAAGAGGTAAAAGATGATGTGGCAAAGCCACGTAAGTACAATGACCAGTTCATAGACCATATCATGAGACAAGTAGTCCATGGTCATACACATTATGTAATCAAAGGAAGAAGGGAAAATGTATAGGGGTATGCACAACTGTAACATTACCCCTGTATTTATGGTAAAGACACCGTCTTTACTCATCTTGATTGGCCCAATAAATAGGGTCATCAGAAATGAAGTGACTGTCCTTGTCGTAGTTGTTTTTGATAGCTCGTGCCTTGTCCTGCTCTTGACAAGCACACACATACTTTTCATCTTCTTCTAACTCCCAGGCGGCGAGTGTAGCATAGAAGTCGGGGTGTTTGAAATCTTTAATGGGGAACCCAACATCCTTCCCTTTCAACAAGGGACAATAGATGGACAGATGTCTGGGGGCGATGGTGTGACAATACACACAGTGATATTGGTCACAGGTCTTATGATGGTGACCTGTACCCTTACAGATTCTACAAGTGCGATTCTCATCGGGATTGGAAGTGGATGCGCATAGAGGAGGGGCGACAGTGACATTACCATAAGCAGGGTCTTGACTTTGTGACCAATGTCATTTTCCCACTGTCTTAGTTTTTGCAAGTGGGTGCGAGTCTTTAGGGATATGGGCTTGAAAGGAGCATCTGGCTGTTGGTTCTAGCACAGGTTTTGGGTCTTCTTTTTCTGCAGCTGCAATGAGTTCTTCAGTAGATGATGGTGTAGTGGCCCCTAGTGTGGCAACTGGGATGAACTCTGGGAGTTGGACTATGACCAGTGGGAGGGATGTAGGTGCTGGTTTGTATAACCCAGCAAGATGTTCTTCTGTCCAAGTTTTGACAGATTTGGGGGATAGAGTGGAGGAGTGGTGGTATCGAGGAGGTGTGGTCTGATCTTGGATGATAGTATCAATCAGGTTTACAGTTCATACTGGGGATGGGGTGCGTTCAGTCTCATAGTTACATAGTGCATTAACTATGTCTGTGATGGCTTGTCTTGCCTCTCTAGAGGTATTGACAAATTGCTGGATATCTTGGATGATTGCGGAAGTTGTGTTAGACGCTTCTTGAATGGCAGCAAGAAGGCCAACAAGATTACTGATATTAGAACAGGGGTTCGGAGGGAAGGTGGTATCTGCGAGAGCAATTTGGCTAGCCTCCACCGCGATAGATGGACTATGTGGTCTAAGGGTTCCTTCTGCCCTGGCATTAACCACTTGAATAGCTTCTCTAAGATCTTCCTCGAAGCCACAAGGTAGGAGACATAAAGCATGAGTCCTAATGCACCTTTGTAGATGTATAATGCTAAGATGAGTCTCCTGATGTGGGATTCTTCTAGCCCAGATTTCAAGGAGGATGGCATTGCAGATGATGTGGATGATGAGTAATGCAGCAAATGCGTCTCTTCTTCTGATGATGTTGTCAACTTCAATGGCATATTCCTCACACATGAGGATGGTTTCAATAAAGGTATATTCTTCGAGGTCATTGAGGTAATGTGTCAAGCACTCGGTGTTAGTGTTGCAGGTGTGATCTTTGGTGGGGGTGGTGACGACAGCAATGGGGCGAGCATAATCTGTAGTGATTGGGGAGCAGTGGCAGACTGGGGTGGCGAGGGCATTGGTACTATCAATGAATTCGGAAATGGATGATTCTGTGGAGAGGGAGGCATTGGTTGTAGCAGGTGTGGCAGGAACGAGGACAGTGGAATACATAGTTCTGATATGATATTCTTTGGTGGAGTTCAAGTTGTTGGTTGGTTGAGAGGAGTTTCAAAGCTTGTGTCACTTCTTATATGCTTTGAGGATTTCTCCAGCATTCTCCAGATTCTCTTCAGGTAGTCACTCATTATCTGCTGATGAATACCCCTTCCACATCACCAGGTACCTTCAGCATTTGCCATTTCCTTTATGGGATAGGACAGCTTCTACTTCGTATTCCTCTTCCTCTTCTATGATGTCAGGCGATGGTTCTAAGAAGTTCGGCTTATGGATGTCATTTTCGCTATAGGACGATAGTTGAGAAGTGTGGAACATGTTATGGATCCTCCATTGTTTCAGAAGTTGGAGCATGAACGTGATTGGTGATAAGACTGCAGTGATAGGGAATGGTCCATAGCATTTGGGCACAAGTTTTCTGGATGGCAATTTCAATTGCAAGTTCTTGGCTTATAACCAAACCTTATCTCCTATCTTCCATGGGATGTACTTCTGCCCATATGACCACTCTGCCATCTTTTGCATGGCGATGTTGTGGCATGAGATCGCTTCTTCTCTTATCTTCTGAAGTGTGCGTACTTGTTCCTCTGTGGTGGGAACTGTAGAATCAGGAATGAGGTGTGGGATAGCGCAGGGTTTGTATCCCATCATAAGGGAAAATGGTGATGCATTTCTTGCATCATGTTTTCGGTGGTTATGCACAAATTCTGTGATTGGTAGGTGTTCTACCCAATCTTCTGGGTTATTTTGACAATAGATCTGGAGGTATGTTTCTAATTCTTGGTTGAGGTGTTCTGTTTGCCCATCTGTCTGAGGGTGGTAGGTGGTTGACGGAGTGATGGAGTAGTCTAGAAGTCAGGCTAGTTCTTTTGAGAACCTTGATAAGAACTGCGGTCCACAATCTGAGATGATTTTGTCATGTAACTGTCATATACCGGATTCTACACTTGACTTGCACTATAACATCCTGCTCATATCCACATCCATCCAATCCCCACTCAATCCAGTTCACATATCCGATCCAATATACTCATCTGATCCAGATACAATCCGAGACACTCATCTGATCCATATCCAATCCGAGACACTCATCCGATCCAGATCTGATCCGAGATACTTGTCCGATCCAAGACACTCATCTGATCCATATCTGATTCATATTTGATCCATGTCCATATCCGATCCGTGTTCATATCCGAAACCATTCCTGTGCACCTGCACATTACCCCTTTTAGGATATACCTGTGCCACCGGCTCTCAGTCATCCCTGCCTTTGCCTCTTGGTCATCTCTGCCTCTGGCTATCAGTTATCTCTGCCTCTGTCTCAATAAGTTGTTCCATACAAGTTTCATCTCTGAGTTCATAGCCTGATGTTTTGCTGTACTTACTATTATGTTTCTGACATAGCCTTGGACTATGCTTACTTACCTTCCGGCATGCTACCTACAGTATATAAACTCGTAGTACTACTCCTGCAGACCTCAGTCTGATCATTGCTTGTATCCTTACTTATCCTGCTGTCTATATAACTCTGTTTCCGTTCTCACTTGGGCTCCAGCCCTTGTAAGTCTCTGGCTCTGGATTATGGGAGTACTCCCTAGTCCGGAGCCTTGACTCTCTGTCCTATAATCACTTTCGGACTTCGTCCGATTGTAGTCCGTCTTCTGTTTCACCTTCGACTCTACCTGCGGTAGTCTTCCTCTGTTAGTTTCTACTTTGGACCTCATCCGAAGTAGTCTATACTCTCTCTACTTCACATCTGGGCCTACTCCTCCATAGTAGTTATACCACTTCATCCATCCATACACCTATCCATCTATCCATCCATCTGTCCGTCTATCTATCTGTCCGTTTACCCATCCATCCATCCATCCATCTGTCTGTCTGTCTATCCATCCGCCCATCCATCCGTCCATCTGTTATCCATTCAACACTCCACTACTTGTACCTTCGGATTGTCGGATCCTCGTACCTTTGGATTGTCGGATCCTCATACCTTCGGATTGTTGGATCTTCATACCTTCGGATTGTCGGATCCTCGTACCTTCGGATTGTCAGATCCTCATACCTTCGGACCTTTGGATCCTCGGACCTTTGGACCTTTGGACCCTTGGTCCTATGGTCCTATGGTCCAGTCCTATTCTATCCTCCATCCTATTGTTACATCCCTCACTGTTCTACTCTGGACTTCGTCCAAGTAGTCTTGTCATCATCCCCTATCATCCAGGAATAGTTCCGGCACATTCCCACGCTCATCCGGAAGTCCTTCGGAGCTCTATTGAGCTATCCTGCCCTAGAGTTTGTCCGGACTACATCCAGACTTCACCAGAACTCTCCCTAGGACTTCATCTGAAATTAAGGGGCAATACTTGGGTAAGGGGCACAGCGTATGAGCTGAGGCCAAAGCCCTTTATGATCCGTTAACCCTCCGAGCACGTCTCTAACAGTAACCTGAAATGTCTGTAGATGTGTTTCAAAAATAGTTTGGCCACCCCTTCTGACATAATTGTTTTGTGACAAGGGGTGATAATTACCCCCTTCATAAGCCCATGGTCTACCACAACCATGATACTATCAAAGCCACCAGAGACGGGGAGATTGGTGATGAGATTGATGGACAACTGGGCGAATGGGCAGGTGGCAGAGAAGGGGATTGGGGTGAGTGGCAGGTGGACCGGGTGTGTATCAGTTTTCATCTGTTGACAGAGGGCACATCCATCAACATACTTTCATATATACAAGCCCATAGCAGGCCACCAAGCTTGGCATTTAACCAACTCCTCAGTCTTAAAATGGCTGGGATGACCAGTGGTAGGGTGGTCATGATAGCAAGTGAGGAGCGCTGCTCTATGTGCGGGGGAATGTAGGCCCAGTTCTTAAAGTATAGAATGTTCTTGTTGATAGCCCAATCAAATAGGGCCGACTTCATAGGGGGAAGACAGATGCTCTCAAGAGCATCAGAGGCTGTCTTAAACACTGGGTCGTCCAGTGGGTCTGAGGAGCATAACATATCGGCAAGGTTGGTGTCCAGAAGGTGGACAAACATGGAGTCGGGAAGGAGTATCTGATTAGTATTGTCATCCTTTCCTGATCCATGATTAGGATGGTGTGACAATGCATCGAGTGCTACAAGTTTACTACCTGTGACATGGTGTAACTCAATATCAAATTCAGATAGGAACATCTGCCACCATGCCTGTCATTGGGTTAATTTCTGTGCGGTGTTGAAATAGAGCAGGTTTTTATGATCAGTGAATACAATGATAGGGTGCGGGTTTCCTTCAAGGTAATGGTGCCATTCTGCTAGTGCTCTGATGACAGTGAGTAATTCCCTATTGAAGATCTGATAGTTCCACTCCGTGGGATTCAAGGACTGGGAGAGGTAGGCACAGGGGTGGTACACTCCATTCTCATCAGTCTGTAAGGATGCCCCCTGTGGCTGCAAGTGAGGCATCCATGGCGATGGCGAATTGTTTCAAGGGGTCTGGGTTTCAGAGGACTGGTTTAGTGGTGAAAGCGTGTTTGAGCTTGTCAAATGAGTCTTGTGCACTGTTGGTCCATTCAAACTTCACGCCCTTCTTGGTTAGATCAATAAGAGGTTGGGCGATGTTGGAGTAATGTGGGATGAAGGACCAGTAAAAGTTACAGAACCCAAGGAATGACTGTACTTCTGACACATTTGTCAGTACTTCCCATTTTCTAATTCCTTCAACTTTTTCAATATCTGACATAACTTGCCTGGGGCAGATGACCATTCCTAAATATTCGACTTCTTCTTTGTTGAAGGTACACTTCTCTGGTTTACAATAGAGTGCCTCCTGTCTGAGTTTCTCCAGGATCCTGCACATCCTACATCAATGTTCTTCCAGATCATTCGAGAAGATGAGGAGGTTGTCCATATACACGATGAGCCACCCTTCGTTGAGCTCCTGTTGAAAGGTATGATTCATGTACACTTGGAAGGTGGCTGGTGAGTTACATAACCCAAAGAACATTACATTCAGTTCAAATAAGCCAAACTCCATAGTAAATGCTGCTTTCCATTGATCGTCCAGGTGAATGCAGATATTATTATACCCTGAGTGAATGTCCATCTTCATGAAATACTTGGTTTTGTGGACTCAAGCAATGAGCATTGTGGGGAGGGGGAGAGGGTAGGCATTCTTGATCATCCATTTGTTGATATACCAATAATCCTGAGTTGGCCTCAGATCTCCACTTTTCTTTCCAACAAAGAAGAAACCGCTAGCTTGGGGGGATTTAGATTCTGAAATAAATCCTTTGGCTAGATTTTCATCAATGAACATTTTGACTGCATCTTGTTCCTTTGGTGATAGTGGATAGATCTTAGATACTCGAGGGACGTATCCTGGTTTGGTTTCAATATGATGGTTGGTCCCTGGTCTCTCCAGTGGTAGGTGATTTAGTCTGTCTTTAGCGAATACATCAGCAAAGTCATGGAGATAGGAAGGAACTAGTTCCTCAAAGCTTTTCTTCTTTGCCTCCTTTTCTGCTGTCACAAACTCCTGTGATTTACTACTAAACTTGAGCAGGATCGCATGTTGTTCTGCATAAGACATTCCATCGCATGTAAGAGGGGTATCCATAGAGATATCCTCAATAATCCTGACCATTTCACCATTGAGCGCATATTCTGCTAAGAATTCTCCTTTGTCCAATGGGTAGTCTGCTATATTCCTAACCGGTTCTTCTGGTGCATCCATCCAAACATCCTCCTTGGTGTTATACAATTTGTCATCTTCAGTTGGTAGCATAGCTGGCATGGGTTCATCTTTGTCTAAGACTTCTTCGATGGAGGCAAATGGCGGTGGGAGCGGTTCCCTTCTTTCACAGCTAACACTCCTCTCAGCTTTCCTCTTCCCCTTCTTCTGTTCTTTGATCAGTCGCTGCTTGTTTACAGCAGGTCTCAGGCAGAATGATTCTTCCAGCTCTGCCTCCCTCTTCTTGGGTCTCTGGATCAGTGTAACTAGTCTTGGTGGGACTGGACATGGGGTCAATTCTTCCAGTACCCAGTTTTCTACTGATTCTGGTTTTACAGGTGCTAGGACTTCCTTCGGTTTTGGGAGTGAAACAGCATAAGTGGTATCATCATCCTCAGTCATAGACTTTCCTACTTTTCTCAGCTTTGACTGAGCCCACTTCTTCTTTGGTTGTGGTCGGAACACTGTTGGCAAGTGATTGGCAACCCGCACATCGTCTATAAGAGTTTCTACCTCCTTGGATCTCTGAGTACCTGGTAATGTGAGCATCTCACTCACCCAGTCTATTCATGGATTCATAGCTTTGAGCCACAGTATTCCTAGGAGGATCTGATCCCTTCATCCCAATCTGGTGATGTTGAATTTTCCGATCATGACTCGATCATCCACTTTGACGTGGAGCACACAATACCACAAGATCAGCCCACTTTTGGAGTAGCTTCCATTGGCAGTGGTTACAGTGAATGGTTTCTATAAAGGGTGGGTTCTGATGCAGTGGTTGTGGACAAAGTCTTCAGATATGAATGTCCCAGCTGCTCCAGAATCGACTACTGCGGTGGCTTTGACTGGGTCTTTACAAACTTTGGAAAAAAGGGTGATGGGGATGCACATTTCTTTTTGTTCACCTACTTTTCATACAAATTGTAAAGGTACAATAGGAGAGTCTATTGTCAACCCAGCTCTCCAATTTAAAAATATGTGTTGAGTCTCCTTGCTTCTTCTTCTTCCATTTCTTCAGCAATCTCCTGTTTCCTAACAGGGACTCTCTTCTTCGGGCATGCGTTGGCACAGTGACTGGTGTAAAGACTACAATCTAGCTAGGCTGATAGTGGACTACCACCTAAGCTAGTATATGTCGAGTGTCTACCTAGCTGTTATACTTGTAAGGCAAGAAGGTTCAACCCGAGGGATTGCTGGTGAATATACTTCATCAAACACTGATATGAGATGTGAGATACTCCTATAAAGTGATGCTGATGCTAGCAGTAGCATTGCCGCTGATAGCACTATGGGTTCTGTGGATGCCAACGTTAAGCATCCTGTGAAAGATAGGTACCGTTGATGCTGGTGTTACTGAAGATACCATGAGGAGTGCTAACAACAAGTGCTATAATAGTGTGTACCGATAACTGTGATAGCACTGTATGCCAAGGGACAGTGAAGAGTGATAGCATGATGATGATGAAACCAATGATACCAATGAATACCAGTGCTTAGCGAAGATAGCAGTAAGGGAAGTGTCAAGAGTGAAGACCATCAAAGGATTCTCAGAGATATTTGGATTTCAAAGAAGATATATTTATGTATAGCAAAAGCGGTAGCAGTATGGTGTGACAGTCTATCTGGCACTAGCCTTGCATGAGTCCATTTCCATTATTGTCTGGCCCCTATACCACATGGCACGACCACCCCTAACCCTAGCGCTATCAATATATACAGTTACTGCTCCCTTGCCAGACTACTGTACCACAGTACTGGGACACATTTCACAAGCCAATGCCCATTGAATGCCCATGCCATGCCAACTAGTTCCATTTGGTGTGTAGTACATTCCCATCTACCACTGCTGATCTCATGGCAAGCTTTATTACATGTAGAACGCGTGCCACAGCACATGCAACACTATTACATATTGCTAGGGCTAAGTCTTGCATACTCACTACTACTCTTGCCTATCGATTCCGCATACTTATGATGTATGATAAAAGACTGTTGACTTCTCCTCTGTTCGACACTCCCCTTCTACTGTACAGCAGCAGGAGAAGTCACTTACAATCATTTTTTATATCATATCATTCATTAGATGGGATTCCCGTACTGCTACTGCTCTCGCTATATGCAATTATATTTTCATTGAAATCCAGATATCTTTGAAGGATCCTTTGATGTTCCTCGCTCTCAATGCTTCCCTTACTGCTATCTTCACTGAGCACCAGCATTCATTGGTATCATTGGTTTCATCGCTATCACACTATCACTCTTCACTGACCCCCGGCATACCGTGCTATCATGGTTATCGGCATATGCTATCACCATGCTCGTCATTAGCGACCCTCACGGCATCATCGGTATCACCAGTACTATCGGTATCTATCTTTCGCACAGCGCTTAACCTCGGCATCCACGGAATATGCAGCGCTATCTGTCGCAATGCTACCGCTAGCATCAGGATCACTTTATAGGAGCATCACACATCTTATAGCAGCGTTAGATGAAGTATATTACCTGCAACCCCTCGGGTTGAACGTTCTTGCACTGCAAAAATAGCAGCTAGGCAAGCACTTGACATATACTAGTCTAGGGGGTAGTTCGCTATCAGCCTAGCTAGATTGTAGTCTTTACACTGCTTCAGTAAGGCGATCGACCTCCATAGTGTCTGGGTCTGATCTTTTAGGAGATGAAACGTACTTTGACCCATTCTTCTTCTTTCCATTTCTGTCTCCTTTCTTTACTGTGATATATCTCTCCCAGTTGGCATTCTGATTGATAGCAGCAGTAATGTACGCTTCAATAGTGACAGGAACAGTCTCCATCTGGTAGATGGCTCATTGGAGGCCCAGTTTGAGTCCCTGTTCAAAGTAGATGAGAGTAGTGCTTTCTTTTAACGCTGACTCCACCATCAAGATTCTGAATTCAGAGATGTAGTTGGTGAGGCTTCCAGTATGCTTGATACATCCTATCTTAGTCATGGCATTGACTTTCTTGTCCGCTGTGCAAAATGAGGCTTTAAACTTCTTCTTGAAGTCTTCAAACTTTCCCCATGCTTCTCCTGCTTCAAACACCTTGGAATAGAAGTTCAACGCCCATGCTCCTGCAGTTCCATTTTTCATGGAAGTGAGGGCTGTGGCGATTTGTTTCTCATCGGTGTTATAGTAGTTGGCATTCAGAGAGAAGTAAGTTTTGACTGAGTACAGCCATCATTTAGTGTCTGTGGGGCTTCCATCAAACTGACTTGGTAACCCTGCTTTCAATTCTGGGGTGGTGATCTGTACTGGTGTTGTTGCTGCTGATCCAGACATTACTATGTCAGTATTGGTACTTGTACGTCGTTGGTCGAGGTTTCTGGGTTCAGGGTTCACTTCATGGCGAGTTCTTCTGAGTCTGGTTCTTGGTGTATCTAACACTCGCAGATGTACGGTGTTCATAAGACTTTAATCTTTTGTTATGACTGGGGTTGGTCATGATACAACTACTCAAAAGAGAGTGACAGTCGTTTGGTATCAGCGTTGAAGTACAAAAGAGTACTATGCTTCGATAGATGACAAAGACAGACTAGTCTTTAATAGAAGGACTAGACTGGCTGAGTCAAATATGATTGTGTTCAGACTAAGACCTTAGGAGTGCTAAGACTTAGAAGATGATTCAAGATGACTTGAGTTGCAAGGCTCAAGCGAAGGAGATTCCAGGTAAAACCCAGTAAGATTAAAGTGAAGAAACTACAAGCAGTACACTGTGCTTAAATAGGCCAATATGTGCACACAGACCAAGACTGTAACCAGTAAGTAAGTGGTGAGACGAATGCGGAAAGCATGAGCGTAGGATGATACAAAGAAACAAGAAAGGTAAAGGGTGATGTGGCAAAGCCATGTAGTTACAATGACTGGTATGTAGACCTCATTGTGAGACAAATAGTCCATGGTAGTACACATTATGTAATCAAGAGATAAGGGAAAATGTATAGGGGCATGTACAACTGTAACAGTCAGTATCGGTACTCATATGTCTTTGGTTGAGATTTATCTGGGTTCAGGGTTCGCTTCATGGCAAGTTCTTCTGAGTCTGGTTCAGGGGTTCTGACACTCACAGATGTGTGGCATTCATAAGACTTTAATCTTTTGTTATGACTGGGATTGGTCACAACACAACTACTCAAAAGAGAGTGACAGTCATTCACTATCAGTACCTAAGCATAACAGTAACCTGGCCTTTCTTTAACTGCCAGTGCAGCATACCTTTGAGGCAGAGTATTTCATTTGGATGTATCACAAGTCATCCATGGATGACATCTGCTCCTCATTTGCTTGGAGTACAGCCCTGCTCAGCAGGCACCTCTCTAACCCCAAACAAACATATAATCACAAATGAAAGACCTGTGATGTTGACAATATCAGGGAACCAGATGATGAGTGCTTTCACCTTGATAGGAAGGTTTGAGGTATTTCATCCAAACATCCTGTTCTCCTAGTAGGCAGGAACATGGATCTACACATCCTGGATGGGGGTGATGAATGAGACCTTGGTGTGGTGGGCAACAATGAGCAAGACAAAGCCACAATTACATGGTGCATTGCCAAAATATTCAAGCAGTTCATCCTGGATAATATTGAGGAAGCACCTAATCCAAAATCTGTGTGGGATGGGTTATACCTCAGCATTCCCTCCCACATGTACAATGAGCTAGTGCATCCAGAGCTACTACAAACTGCAGATTTTCCATTCACTATGGCCTAATACTGTGTCTGCACAGATAAGCAATGAGTGCTATACTTTAGCCATATCTTTTCTAAAACTATTGAGGATGCTAAATATCAGAATTTCAGCAGATGCACATATTACACCAATTATGTGGCTCTTGCTGGTGCTATAACAAAGAAGTCCCTGACCAGAGTCCAAATTGTGCTCAGGACTGAATTTGATAAACTAGCATGGGTACCATACACTTGAACAGACCATCTGTGGTCATCAGGAAAGATACAAGGTCCCAAATGAAATGTGCTTCCTTGTGGAGCAGATAGAGGAGGGCCAGTGATTACCATCAATCTGCAACACTGGAGGGAACTGGTCACCTTGCATGTGTTTGATCAGCCTGGGGAGGGTGACTCTGAGGAGGAGGGGGAGGAGGAGGAGTAGTGGATATCCATGAATGCTCATTGATATGCATATTCATTGCATAGTTCAATAAAAAGGATATAGTTTCTGGGGGTTGGCTTGGCATCCTGCAAAATGTCACTACTTTGCACAGGCAATTACTACCTAGGTGCATGGGTAGACCAGGTTTATTTGTAAGACAAGTCTAACATTCTATGATACTTCAAGTGACAATGGATATGGACTACCGAAGGTAGAGTTGGAAGTGTAGACTTTAGGAATCAATCCTAAGTCTCAGAAGATACTAGAGCTAGAAGTAACTCAAGTTTGGAGGAACAGAATGAGCAGAATCTAAGATGATATTCGAACTAAGGTTCTCTAGAGTTGTACATGCAGTTTATATACTGTAGGTAGCTAGTATGAATAATTAGCAAGTCCAGAACTGGAGGGCTATGCACAAAGTATAATGGAAGTCTATTAGTAAATGCACAGTGGATCAGTAAACACAAGTCAGATGTGAAGCACAGGTAACAGATTGGTAAGCAGGACAGGAATATACTTTGTACATAGCCCCTGGTCCCAGACTTGCTGATTATCCATGCTAGCCACCTACAGTATATAAACTGCATGTACAACTCCATAGAACCTTAGTTTGAATATCATCTTAGATTCTGCTCATTCCATTCCTCTGAACTTGAGTTACTTCTAGCTCTAGTATCTTCTGAGACTTAGGATTGATTCCCATAGTCTACACATCTGACTCTACCTTCAGTAGTCCATCTCCATTAGTTTCTAGTTAGGACCTTGTCTGATACTAGCCTTATACCTTGTTACCATCCATACATTCTGGATACCCTTCAGACATATTATATTAGACACCTTTGAACCTCCAGATTCATCATGCAATCACTTCCAGACCTTCAGATGCATATCACTCCTCTGAAATAAGGGGCATTACTTGGGAAAGGGACACAGTGTACGAACTGAGGCCACAGCCCTTCGAATCTCTTACCTTTGAGTATGGTCTTAACAGTTACCTTGTTACTTGGAAAGGTTACTCATCAGTAGATAACAAGTGGCTCCCAGAAGAAAATCTCTGAAACTCCACCAGAATCTTGAATACTTATAAGAAGCAACATACCCTTTAACCATCCCCATTTGCTCTCTGCCCTGTGATAATTTGCAATTACCCCTCTATCTGAACCAATGCCTACTGCCTACATTACTCAAGTCTCAAACACCTCCACTATCATAGACCTCAAAGACCCAATGCAAGAAAACTACCACAACCTTGTCACTGACATCCAGAATACTTCCCTCATCCTCTCCATGCTCCTTTGCAAAGGACATGCCATTGAAATCAGCAACCTTCTGCAGAGACAGCATAACCACATCCCCCAGCTTATCATCAATATCATCAGGGCCACTGCCCTCATCAGCCAAATTGCTGCTGACTCTAAAGATAATTTTTCCAGCAGTGCCTCCTGCACATGGAGAGATGCATCCAGAATTATTGTGTGCTCTTGCTGCCTGATACTTTTGAGAGCCATGTTGAAGAAGTTATTCATATCATCGCCAAGCATTGAGCAGGTGTTACTTGCCCACCATCTCCACACTGAAATCAGCAGATGCATATATCTCTTACCACCTCCTATACAAACCCTTATCCTAATATTGATGCTCTTGCTGACCTACTATCTACTGTGGAGGAGGCATCCATGTTCCTAGTAAAAGACATTTACCTTCAAGTTGCTCATAATCCTGATATCCAAAACCTGCTTGAGCAGATAGCCACCGCATTCCTCCACTCCTATGCCAAAAAGTCTCACACAGATTAGGTGAGAGACTCTACCCTTGCAGTGCAATTAGGCATCCTTAAAATTCACCCACCAATGGTTATTCCAGATAGCATAGAGCTTGCCCTAACTACTAGCAATACAGAAGAACACCCTGCTGAAATATACACTACTTTCACTGAAGTGCATGAAGACATCATGGGAATTATTCCCACTGCAGCACCATCTACAACCCTTATTGACCCCTCCACCACCAGGCAAGTGTCCATTGAAACACTTGGCCTCACTTCTTTGTCAGATCCTGCTGAGCTAATTGCAGCTGCTGAAGAAGCCTTATCCACTCCCTCCATACCATTCCAGGGCCCCCTTCCTGATGACTGACCCTCTCAGAAGCAACAACAGAGCACCCATACCAGCAAGGCAAGAGCCAGATCTGCAGGTCTGAAACCACTTCCCATTCCCTCCCCACTCCATAAATTGTTCTCCAACCAAGATGAAAACATGAAATGTCAATTTTGTCATGATCTTGGCCATCAGCAAGCCAACTGCCCACATTATAAATGTTGAATCTGTGGGAATTTCAAGCCTGGTCATCTTTCCTTTTATTGTCCTCAATTCCATGAGCTGGCCCCCTTTGACCTCACCTATCATGATGATAGTTTTTACAACATGCTCCAAGAATAGGAGCACTACCTAGACACCATCTATGATGCCATCCTAGCAGTTGATAGTAGGGCCTGTGACAAGATTTGCTCCAGGGCAGCAGAGGAGGCCACCTATATGCTTAGATGCACTGGAAAGGATGATGACAATGAAGAACAGTTTGAATACCTGGATGACCCCATCTATTAGGCTAATCAAGATGAGTAAATTTGATGACTTTACAGATAAAATAGGGGTAATGTTACAATTGTCTACCCCCCTATTCATTTTCTTCGTACTTCATTATGTTCTTGCTTATGTTATCATTGCCTTGTATAACACATCTCAACATGCTTGTACAATAATTGCCTTCCTTCCTAGGATATACACTTGCATTCTCATGACTCTTTTCTTGCACCTTATCTAGCAGTTGTTACAGTTGTACATGCCCCTATATATTTTCCCTATTTTGCCTTTATTACATAATGTGTATGACCATGGACTATCTGTCTCACAATATGGTCTACGAACAGGTCATTGTACTTACATGGCTCTACCACATCATCCTTTACCTTTCCTGCTTCTTTGTATCATCATATGCTCATGCCTTCTGCATTCATCTCATCACTTACTTACTGGTTCTGGTCTTGGTCTGTATGCACATATTGGCCTATTTAAGCACAGTGTATTGCTTGTAGTTTCTTCACTTTAATCTTACTGGGTTTTACCTGGAATCTCCTTTGCTTGAGCCTTGCAACTCAAGTCGTCTTGAATTGTCTTCTAAGTCTTAGCACTCCTAAGGTCTTAGTCTGAACATGATCATATCCAACTCAGCCAGTCTAGTCCTTCTACCAAAGACTAGTCTGCCTTTGTCATCTATCGAAGCCTAGTACTCTTTTGTACTTTGAATGCTGATACCAAACAACTGTCACTCTCTTTTGAGTAGTCGTGTCGCGACCAACCCCCATCATAACAAAAGATTAAAGTCTTATGAATGCCACATATCAGTGAGCACCAGAAACACCAGAACCCGACTCAGAAGAACTCACCATGAAGCAAACCCTGAACCTAGATAAACCTTGACCAAAGACATACAAGTACTGACACCGACATAGCAATGTCTGGGTCATCTGCAGTACAGATCACTATGCCAGAATTAAAAGCAGGGCTACCCAGTCAGTTTGACAGAACCCCTACCAATGCCAAGAGATGGCTATACTCAGTCAAAACCTACTTCTCTATAAACGCTAACTACTATAACACCAATGAGAAGAAGATCACCACCACCCTTGCTTACATGAAAACTGGGACAGCCAGAGCATGGGCATTGAATTTCTACTCCAAGGTATTCAAAGCAGGAGAAGCGTGGGGAAAGTTTGAGGACTTTGAAAAGAAGTTTAGAGCCTCGTTCATCACAGTGGATGAGAAGGTCAGCGCCATGACAAAGATCAGGTGAATCAAACACACTGGGAGCCTCACCAACTATATCTCTGAATTCCAAACCCTAATGGCAGAATCAGCATTGAAAGAAAGCACCACTCTCATCTACTTCTTCGAGCAAGGGCTCAAGCTGGGCCTTCAGTGCACTATCTGCCAGATGGAAACTGTCCCCATCACCATCGAGGCTTACATCACTGCTGCTATCAATCAGAATGCTAATTGGGAAAGGTACTCCACAGTAAGGAAGGGAGAAGGGAATGGGAAGAAGAAGAATGAACAGAAGTACGTTCCCCCTTCCAAGAGATCGGACACAGATGCCATGGAGATCAATTGCCTTACTGAGGCAGACTGCCAAGAATATATGAAGAAAGGACAATGCTTCAATTGCACCCAGACTGGCCATCACACTAACATGTGCCCAAGAAAGAAGATCCCTGTTAGGAAACAAGAGATTGCTGAAGAAACAGAAGAAGAAGAGGCCAGAAGGCTCGATGCGGATTTTGAATTGGAGAGCTGGGTCGACAACAGACTCTCCTATTGTACCCATATGACTTGTACGAAAAGTAGGTGAATGAAAAGAAATGTGTATCCCCATTACCCTTTTTTCCAAAGTTCGTAAGGATCCAGTCGAAACCACCGCCATAGTTGACTCTGGAGCTGCTGGAACATTTATATCTGAAGACTTCTTCCATGATCATCATATCAGGACCCACCTTTTGCGTAAATCCTTCGCTGTAACCACTGCCAATGGAAGCTATTCAAAGAGCAGACCAATCTGACGATATTGCATACTCCACATCAAAGTGGATGATTGTGTAATGATTGGAAAGTTCAACATTACAAAGCTCGGATGAAGGGATGAGATCTTACTAGGTATCCCCTGGCTTAAGGCCATGAACTCTGTGATTGACTGGGCAGTTGAATCACTCACCCTACCTGCCACTAAGCGGTCGAAAGAAGTTGAGAGTCTCATCAACAATGCTAGGGCTGGTAACAAGCTACAGCCCTTCTTTCGGAAGAAGTGGGCTCAGTCAAAGCTGAAGAAAACTGAAACCACTGAAGGAAATGATATTGATTATGGCATTTTGCTTCCTAAACCACAGGAAGCCAGCAGAATAGAAGAGTCAATAAAAGCTGGTGGACGCCCCAGAAGAACCAGTTAGGAACATTGCAGATTACCCTTTGGAGGAAGGGGAGTTCTTAGTGGAATATGCACTCAATGGCAAGACAGTCAGAATTATTGAAGATTTCTCTATGGATACACCGCTCACAAGGGACAGAACAAGTTCAATTGGACCAGTGATGCACAGCAGTCCTTTGATAAGCTCAAACATGCCTTTACCACTAAACCGGTGCTCTGTAATCCCAACCCCCTGAAGCAGTTTGCAATCGCCACAGATGCATCTTTGGTAGCTACCAGAGGGGTGCTGTTGCAAACTGATGAAAATGGTGTCTATCACCCCTGCGTGTACTTGTCACAATCCTTGAACCCAGTGGAATGCAATTATCAGATCTTCGACAGAGAACTTCTCGCTGTCATTAGAGCCCTAGCAGAATGGTGCCATTATCTGGAAGGCAATCCGCACCCTATTGTCGTCTTCACCAATCATAAGAATCTGCTCTATTTCAATACCGCTCAGAAGCTTACTCACTGTCAAGCATGTTCACAGCTATTCTTGTCCGAATTTGATATCAAACTTCACCACGTTGCGGGAAGTAAACTAGCAGCTCCCAACACACTGTCACAATGACTGAATCATGGGTCTGGTAAGGATGATAATATTGATCAGGTCCTTCTCCCTGATTCTCTCTTTGTCTGTCTCCTTGATATCGATCTTGCCAACACCTTGTGCTCCTCTGATCCCCTGGAAGACCCAGTCTTTAAGACAGCTTCTGATGCCCTCGATGGGATCTATCTACCCCCTATGAAATCAGCATTGTCTGATTGGAAGATTGAACATGATATCCTCTATTTCAAAGATCATGCCTATATCCCACCTGCTCACCGACTACCCATCCTTGCTAAATATCATGACCACCCTACCACTGGGCACCCAGGCCATTTTAAAACAGAAGAATTAGTCAAGCATGAAGCCTGGTGGCCAGCCATGGGTTCCTTTATTCAGAAATACATCGATGGTTGTGCTCTTTGCCAACAGATGAAAGCAGATACTCACCCCATTCATCCTCCATTGGTGCCTATTTCCTCTTCCGCTACCCGTCTGTTCACCCAGTTATCCTTTGATCTCATCACTGACCTCCCTGTCTCTGGTGGTTTTGATAGTATCATGGTCATGGTAAACCATGGGCTTACGAAGGGGGTAATTATTACTCTCTGTCACAAGACAATTACGTCAGAAGGAGTAGCCAAGCTATTTTTGAAACATGTGTACAGACATTTTGGACTTCATGACAAAATCATCTCAGATCGCAGACTGCAGTTCCTATCAAGATTCTTTAAGGAACTAGCATGACTCCTTGAGTACTCCATTGCTCCTTCAACTGCCTATCACCCACAGACAGACGGGCAGACTGAATGACTTAATCAAGAACTAGAAACCTACCTTCGCATTTACTGCCATAACAACCCAGAAGATTGGGTAGTGTCACAACCCTTATAACCAATTAAGGCACGGGCAGAGACTAGGACTCAAACTGAAGGTTATCACAAGGAAGAGAGAAGCAGGTACGTCTTGGTTGCTACACTTGGTAGATACAAGAGGTTTGAA
>MU172962.1:71204-170736 GCA_016695475.1 Suillus decipiens
TTTGTATGAGGAATTCGTGACATTACCCCCTCTCTAGGATGAGCGTCATCGTGAATGTATGATGGTTGAATATTGCGTGCTCTCCATTGTGTGAAATCATCCGAATTAAGTATAGAACCTTGAATTTGTTTGGTTTTAGCTGCCATGGGATTCTTTTTATGACACTCCGCTATCAGAATCGGGGAATTCTTAACATTTTCTTCTGGTTCCCATGTTGACTCTTCAATTGGATATCCTTCCCATTTTACTTGGTATTGCAGCTTTCCTCAGAATAGATGGCTATCTAATACTTCTTCTATGACAAATTCTTCCTGATCATCAACTATGTCGGGAGGTGGTCGGGTGGGTTGAGAATGAGGGATCAATTGAGATGCATAGTATGGAGTGAGTAATTCGACGTGGAACACCGGGTGAATCTTATAGTTTGCCGGTAATTTCAATTTATAGTTCACTTTGCCGATCTTCTCTAGTATTTCAAAGGGCCCAAGACGATGATCTGACAACTTTTGACTTGGACGATGTTGTTTAATGTTCTTTGCGTCTAGCCAGACCTTGTCTCCCTTTTGATACTGTGGTGCATCTTTTACTCTTTTATCATAGAATCGTTTCATTTGTTCATTGACAAGTTTCAAAGTGATTTGCGCATCATCTCTTGCTTCTTTCATTTGATCCACTCTTTCATCAGCAGCAGGAATACGGGAGTTGGAATTAGGAGATATTGTGAATTCAGGATTGTATCCATATAGAACTTTGAAAGGGCTATGACCTGTCACTGTGACTGCATTGTTGTGTGAAAATTCGGCAATCGGTAACCAAGATACCCAGTCATTCTGTCTATAAGAGGTGAACATGCGTAAATATTGTTCTACTTCTTGATGTACGCGTTCAGTTTGTACATCTGTATGGGGATGATAGGTGGTCGAAGCAGACCATCTTGTGCCTAGTCGTTTTGACATTTGTCCCATGAACTTGGACACAAACTGTGTTCCTCTTTCTGAAATCACTTTCTTTGGTGTTCCATGATGTTTTCATACATTTTTTAAAAATAGCTCGGCAATTTCCTTCAAGTCTACTTCTTTGATGGTAGGAATGAAGTGTGCTTGTTTCGTAAATCGATCAACAACAACAAAAATGCTATCACACCCTTCACTCTTTGGTAAATCCACTATCAGGTCACATGTGATCGTTTGCCAAGGTCCTTCTGGAACTTCATTTGGCTGTAAAGGTCCTGTTGGTTTACTGGGATAGACCTTTGTTTGTCTGCAACGATCGCAACCATCTACATAATCATGGATATACTTTGTCATTGAAGGCCACCAATAGTTTCTGGAAACTAACTCTAAGGTTTTAGCATGTCCAGGATGTCCAGCCGGTGGTGAGTCATGGAATAACTCTAATATCTCTCGGCGGATCTCTTTGTCATTTGGAACGTATACTAAACCTCAGAATAACACCAATCCATCTTCAACATTCCATTCTTCGACTCCTCTACGCAATTGCACTGGTGCTGCTTTTAACGTTTCTAGCGCTTTCATTACTTCAGGCTCTCGTTCTGTGCATTGTCTAATCTTTTTTAGAAGAGATTTTTCTCCTTCGATAAGAACTTGGCCTCTTTTAGCAGCATTGACTTTGAAAAATTCTGGTTTGAGCAAAATGCGATCAGAATTGTCGTTTTCTACTCCCCCTCTGTGGTCTGATCTCCGAGACAGACGATCGGCCTTATCATTGACTACACCAGGCTTATGTTGGAGCATAAATTCATACTCCGCTAGGAACAAACTCCATCTAGCTTGCCTTCTCGTCAACTTTTGGCTTGTCATGAAATATTCAAGATTCTTATGATCTGTCCAGATCTCCACTGGGTGAGGTGCTCCCTGCACATAGTGCCTCCACTCTTCTAACGCACAAATGATTGCTAATAATTCTTTGTCATGAATGTCGTAATTTCGTTCTGCATCATTCATTGACTTTGAATAATAAGCGATAGGATGCCATAGTCCATCTTCCATGAGTTGAGAAAGAACTGCTCCAGTTGCATAATCAGAAGCATCTGTTTCTATCTTTTTCTTTTTCTCAACATCTGGCATTACAAGGATTGGAGCTTCTGTGAAGCATTTCTTGAGTTTATCAAACACATTCTGTTGTTTCTCCATCCAATTCCATGGAACATCTTTTCTTAGCAAATCATTCATTGGTCTGGCTATATCCGAGAACCCCAATATGAATCTTCGATAGAAGTTGGCAAAACCCATGAATGCTTGTATATCTTTTACGCATTTGGGAACAGGCCATTTCAATACTCCTTCTACTTTCACAGGGTCTATAGATACATTGCCTTTTTCCACAATCAACCCTAAGAATTCAACTTTAGACTGTTTGAAGCTACATTTCTCTGGTTTTAAGAACAGGTGGTTTTCTTTTAATCGTTTGAGTACTTCTTGCATGACACTTCGGTGTTGCTCTCTATTTCCATTTGTAAAGACCAAGATGTCATCAATATAGACAATGACTGTCTTTCCATCGATAAGATCTCTAAATATTTCATTCATCATGGTCTGGAAAGTTGCTGGAGAGTTCGTCAATCCAAAGTACATTACGGTTGGTTCATGGTGACCAAAAGGCGTTTTGAAGGCTGCCTTCCACTTGTCACCTTCTTTCATCCGAATGTTATTGTATCCCCATCGTACATCCATCTTGGAGTACATCGTGGCACCAGTTAAAGCATCAATTAAATCTTGAGATCTTGGTAATGGGTATGCATTTTTAACCATTTTCTCATTGAGCTTTCTATAGTCCATGACTGGTCTTAATTTGCCATCTTTTTTAGCCACAAAGAAGAAAGGTGCTGCAACAGGAGATTGTGAATCTCTGATACGTCCTAATGCAGTTTCGGTTTTTAACCAATCTTTCAGTGTGTCCATTTCTTTCGGTGACAAGGGATATGGTTTCGCATTTGGTGGAAGATCATTCTCGTCTTTGAGATCTATCACATGATCCCACTTCTTTCTTTCAGGAAATCTTTTTGATTCCTCTTCTGAGAATACTCCTAGGTAACCATGAAGCCATTCAGGAACCATTTCTTCTACTGACTTCTTTTTCTTAGTAGCTTCTTCTGCTACTTTTTGTTCCGTGGTGATAGAAGCTTTATACCTAATCCAGATATTCTCAGGACTATCTTCATCCTCTACTTCTTCTACCATCGCCCTCTTCTTCACCATGCCTTCGTCATCATCTTCCTCTTCTGTGGGAATTAGATTTGGCAAGTCTTCCTTTTTTTGGAATTTTCATTTTTCTTTATTTTTTTGTCTTTTTTCTTTTTTAGATTCACATTTAACCGGACATCTAGATAAAGAAAATCGTCCTGCATTCCAATCAATCTCAGGATTATGGTACCTTAGCCAATCTATGCCAATAATAACATCATCGCTTCCAAGATCAGTAACCATGAAGGCTGCTTTTTCTTCTTCATGATCACCAACCTTAAGTCCTAGTTCAGTGAAATGAGTCATTGATCCAGCAGCATTTAATGAGCTGTCGATGTTCTTGACTGGTATGGGACGCAATAATTTACGACATCGAACATCATTGTCCTTGACAAATATTTCACTTATAAATAATGTTGATGCACCGCAATCCACAAGTGCTTTTATGTCTGCTTGTCTGTTCTTTCCTTTCAATGTAACTGAAATATAAAAATGCTCAGATTTGGATTGTATATACACCTCAGTTACATCAGTGAAAGTAGAAAGAATAGAGAAATGATTGTTCGGGTCTAGGTCCGCAGACTCTGACTTCAACCCTTCTAAAAACCCTTGCCTTCTTTGGAGGTGAGCCACTGCTCAAACCACTTTGGGGCCTTGGATTCTTCTTCAGCAGACAATGCCTTCACTTGCGCTGGTTTCGGCGCCTCTTTACAGTTCCTAGCCATATGGCCTTCTCCACCACATCTGTAACATTTGAAAGCACCAGGCTTTCCTTGCGGTTTGGGAGTGTTTTGTTGCCTCCCGGAGTTGACGTCCATAGCATCACTGTCTTTGGGTCCAGCCCTTGAAGAAGGAACTCCACTAGTAGATGTCACAACCCTTTTAACCACTTAAGGCAGGGGCAGAGACTAGGACTCAAACTAAGGTTATCACAAGAGAGAGAGGAGCAGTGATGTCTGGTTGCTACTAGATGTAGATACAAGAGGTTTGAACTAAAGAACTACTACGGCAAAACTAGCTAACTATATAGGCATATTGAAACTGAGATACAAACTGAGTCTGAAACTACTAACCAATCAGAAAATAGAAATGAGAATCGTACAATGTGATATTGTGACATTGTTGATGACATCATAATGACATCATATTCTAGAAGATTCTAAGATCACGTGATACTATCTTATCTTATCCGATAGCATCATAAAAGATCTCTTCATCTTCATCAGGAAGTTCGACTATAGAAGCAGATGTAGGAATTTCGGTAGGATTAGGGTTTGTCTTAGCACTGGGTTTAGGTGCTTTAGGAAAATTGAGGAAAGAATAATGATTTGTGTGAGGAATTCATGACAGTAGACTTGGGAGTCCACCAGGTGTTTCGCTTCTTCTCTGCGTCCAACTCTTCAAAGTTTTGCCCAATTTCAACTGCTCTTTCAACCAACTTGTTGAAAGTGTTTTTCTCTTTGAGCGCAACATATGCAAGTTGTTCTTTAATCCAGGATTGAAGGCCAGATCGGAATTTGAGGTGGAGGTCGTAGTCAGAGAAGTTTGTGAAGACAGACTTCTGTTTGAAGGATGCAACGTATTCAGGTACTGTGCTAGAACCTTGCCTAAGGGTTTCTAGTTCTCAGATGGCTTTTGCTTCTTTATTTTCATCTTTGAACATGCATGAGAATTCTTCTATAAAGTCTTTGAAGACTAATTCCCCTGCGGCTTGTTGTTTGACGTAAGGTTCTGCCCATTTTCCGGCATTGCCTTTTAAGTACGACAAAAGAAGCGAAAGATGTTGTTGTTGCGTGGCATTGGGATATTGTGAAAGGTAAAGTGAAACTTGTGCCAAGAATGTTTCAATATTGATGGAGTCTTTCTCTCCAGTAAACTCCGTGGGTTTAGCGATTTTCGGAGCTCCTCCAGGTTTTGTAGATTCTCTTTTTTTTAACTCTTCTACTTCTTCCTTTTGTATATGGAGTTGAACTCTAAGGTCTTCATTTTGTTCTGATAAATCATGATTCAAATCTTGAATCCTCCGGAGTTGCTCTTGCATAGGAGCTAGTGCTTGCTGCACCATAGTGTTGATATATTGTGCCAATTCTTGGGCATTCTCGGCAGGGACTGCAGACATAGTGCCAGTTGTTTTCTGGAACCCGATTCACTGATGTCTGTGGTTGACTAGTCGTAATGGTCAACCTGAATGGGAAAGATGATGAAAAGAGGAATGTGAAAAAGATACGTAAATGGAAAACTGAGCGGTCCCCGATATCTGATCGGATCTACCTCGTACTCAGGTCCTAAAGGGTTCTTTAATCAACCCAACTAGGCACTTCCCTATTTACTAACTAGAAAGAGGATGTATGTAAAGGTTTTCATAAACCTTCCAAGTGGGAAAAACTTCAGGAACAGGTGCTCTTCCAGCCGAAGCTTACAAGCGACCGTCTATCGTGAACAAGGAGACAATTCCACTAAATACTCAGAAAGAAGACTAGACCTTCTATTGTATGAAAGTGAAAGTGTAATGTAAAAATGAAACTATAGTAGAGCTCAGCAGGCAAGGTCTTGGGCCAGCACTGAGGTCATGGATCGAACACTTAATGTTGCTCATCCTCCATCTACTGGCAGCAGCAATGTAAGGCTGGGCCTGGTAGAGGTCTACTAACTATGAAAGATGTATGTATGAATGCGCTCAAAGTGAGCAAAATGTGATGTGTGAAATATGGTGTGTTTATACCATTCTCAACAACAAATGTGTTGCTGGAGAAGAGTATAGAGATGATAAGACTTCTTGAGGTAAGTGTCAGGAGTTGCTGAGACCAACGTCAAAAAGAAGTAGTGCAGCGGTATGCGAGTCGGAGTCCCCTATAGTTCAAACCTAATGTCACAACCCTTATAACCAATTAAGGCATGGGCAGAGACTAGGACTCAAACTGAAGGTTATCACAAGGAAGAGAGAAGCAGGTACGTCTTGGTTGCTACACTTGGTAGATACAAGAGGTTTGAACTAAAGAACTACTATGGCAAAACTAGCTAACTATATAGGCATATTGAAACTGAGATATAAACTGAGTCTGAAACTACTAGCCAATCAGAAAATAGAAAAGAGAATTGTACAATGTGATATTGTGACATTGTTTGATGACATCATAATGACATCATATTCTAGAAGGTTCTGAGATCATGTGACACTATCTTATCTTATCTTATCTGATAGCATCATAAAAGATCTCTTCATCTTCATCAGGAAGTTCGACTATAGAAGCAGATGTAGGGATTTCGGTAGGGTTAGGGTTTGTCTTAGCGCTGGTTTTAGACACTTTAGAAGAATTGAGGAAAGAATAATGATTTGTATGAGGAATTCGTGACAGGTAGAACACCTCCTGATCGCCAAATTTGTTCATAATCACAGAAAACATGACACCCAAAATGCATCACCATTCTTCCTTATGATGGGATATGAACCGTGCGCAGTCCCACACCTCATTCCTGACTCAACCATTCCCACTGCAGAAGAATGAGTACATATGCTTCAGAAAATCAGAGAAGAAGCCATATCATGCCACAATATCGCCATGCAGAAGATGGTGGAGCAATTGTACAGACAGAAGTACACTCTGTGGAAGATAGGAGAGAAGGTATGGTTATCAGCAGAAAACCTACGATTGAAATTACCATCTAGAAAACTTGTGCCCAAATGCTATGGTCCATTCCCGATCACCGCAGTCTTATCCCCGATCACGTTCACACTCCAACTCCCAAAGCAATGGAAAATTCATAACACATTCCATGCTTCTCAGTTATCGACCCATAGTGAAAATGACATTCATGGACTGAACTTTCTAGAACCACCACCTGACATCATAGAAGAAGAAGAAGAAGAATATGAAGTAGAAGCCATTCTATCTCATAAAGGAAATGGTAAACGCCGACAGTACCTGGTGACGTGGAAGGGGTATTTGTCAGCTGATAATGAATGGATACCCAAGGAGAATTTGAAGAATGCCAGGGATACCCTCAAAGCATATAAAAGATGGAACAAGCTTTGAAACACACCAGTCCACTATATCCCAACCTCAGTCCTACAATGATACTGCCCTATGTCTTCAAACGTCCTCATTCCTGCTATACCTATTATGTCTGAAGTCTCAGTCTCTACCGAATCATCCATCTCAGAGTTCACAGACCACACCGATGCCCTCATTATTCCTGTTTGTCAGTGCTCCCCAGTTGCGAGAGATTATGCTCGCCCCATTGCAGTTGTCACCACCCCTGCTGAAGATCATGAATGTGACACAAACACTGAATGCTTCATGCGCTACCTCAATGACCTTGAAGAATACACCTTCATTGAAGCCATCCTCATGTGCAGAGAATACGCCATCGAGGTCGACAACATCATCATCAGAAGAGATGCTTTCACTGCCTCTCTTGTCATCCACATCATATGAAATGCCATCATCCTCGAAGTATGGGCTAGAAGAATCCCATGCCAAGAAACTCATCTCAGCATTATGCACCTCCAAAGGCGCATTAGGACTCACGCTCTATGTCTCCTCCCTCGTGGTTTTGAGGAAGACCTTAGAGAAGCTATACAAGTCATTAACACCAGGGCAGAGGGAACCCTTAGACCACATAGTCCAGTGGCTGAGGTGGAAGCTTGCTGAGCCACTCTCACATCTACCACCTTCCCTCCAAACCCTTGTTCTGCTCTTAGTAACCTTGTTGGTCTTTTGGCCGCCATTCAGAGCACTTCCGAAACCACATCCGCCATCGTTCATGACATCCAGCAATCTGTCGAAACCTCTCAAGAGGCAAGACAAGCTATTACTGATGTAGTCAATGTACTACATGAATACCCAACTGAAGAACATACTCCATCACCAGTACGAACCATAAACCCCATCCATACTATGATCCAGAATCAAACCATGCCTCCTGGTTATCACTGATCATCTGCTCCATCTCCCAAGCCCATTAAAACTTGGACTGAAGAACACCATGCTGGACTATACGAACCAGCACCAGTATCACTTCCCCCAGTTGTAGTCCAGCTCCCAGAATTTGTCCCCATTGCCACCTTAGGCACAACAACACCATCTTCCATCAAAGGACTTATAGCCACTGCTGAAGCAGAAGAAACCAAACCAGTACCTGAACTGACAGGTAAATGCCCCTTTTGAGCCTGCATCCCTAAAGACTTGCATCCAATTACGAAGACTAAAGCAGTGGGAAAATGATGTCAGTTGCAAAGTCAGGACCCTGCTTATGGTAATGTCGCTGTTGCCCCTCCTCTACATGCATCCACTTCCAATCCTGACGAGAAGCGCACTTGTCGAATCTGTAAAGGTACAGGTCATCATCATAAGACCTGTGACCAATATCACTGTGTGTATTGTCACACCATTGCCCCCAGACACCTGTCCATCTATTGTCCCTTGTTGAAAGGGAAGGATGTTGGGTTCCTCATTAAATATTTTAAACACCCCGACTTCTACGCCACACTTGGTACGCATGTGCTTGTCAAGAGCAGGACAAGGTGAGGGCTATTGAGAATGATTATGACAAAGATGGTCATTTCATCTCTGACAACCCTATCTACTGGGCTAACCAAGATGAGTAAAGACGGTGTCTTTACCATACATATGGGGGTAATGTTACAGTTGTACGTGCCCCTATACATTTTCCCTATTTCGCCTTGATTACATAACATGTACGACCATGGACTATCTGTCTCACGATATGGTCTACGAACTGGTAGTTGTACTTATGTGGCTCTACCACATCATCCTTTACCTTTCCTGCTTCTTTGTATCATCATATGCTCATGCCTTTTGCATTCATCTCATCACTTACTTACTGGTTCTGGTCTTGGTCTGTATGCACATATTGGCCTATTTAAGCACAGTGTATCGCTTGTAGTTTCTTCACTTTAATCTTACTGAGTTTTACCTGAAATCTCCTTTGCTTGAGCCTTGCAACTCAAGTCGTCTTGAATTGTCTTCTAAGTCTTAGCACTCCTAAGGTCTTAGTCTGAACACGATCATATCCAACTCAGCCAGTCTAGTCCTTCTACCAAAGACTAGTCTGCCTTCATTGTCTATCGAAGCCTAGTACTCTTTTGTACTTTGAACACTGATACTGAACAACTGTCACTCTCTTTTGAGTAGTCATGTCACAACCAACCCCTGTCATAACAGCAGTCCTGGTCTGTGCACACATAGCTACCCTATTTAAGCACAGTGTACTTTACCTTGATTCTTCATTTGAATCTTACTGGATTTTCACCTGAACTTCTGATCACTAAGGCCTCTCAACCTTAGTCGTCTTTAAGTCTTATTCTAAGTCTTTGCACTCCATCAACTTAGTTTAAACTTTCAATCTTCATTGTACTCGACTTATCATCTCATACAACTGAACTCTTGATCTCATCATGCTTGACTTAGCCAGTCTTACACTATGACCATGTGCTCAACTTAGCTAAGTCTTGTATGTCAGACCTTTGGTCTTTTGCTTAGGTAAAATCTCAAACATGAAGCTTCTCTTTTGTGGCTGCTTGTTAGAACCATTACAGTTCATAACACCTGGCACCCATCATTCCCCTTTCCTCCCTCCCCTTCTAATGAAAGCTTGTTGCTGCATCCAGCCATCCATGTCACCTCCAGTATCAGCCCCCCCTCTCCTGATTAATCTATCAATGACTGGGATTGAACCCTCATCCTCAAAATTGTGGGATGCTGCTGCCATAGAAGGTCTGATGTTTGAATCTACTGAAGTTCAGCCAGAGGGACATGAAACATCCAATGATGTTGTTCAGCTAGAGGAACCCCAATCATCTGGCAATATGGTAGACCCAGGTGGTCCAGCCAACCTTGTCCCAGAATATAATTCTGATGACATGGATATTGAGGTGTGAAGGAGGATTCTGGTGAAGTTAGCATGGCCACTTAATTCACTAGCTGTTCATAGATGTATCACTTTTTTGAATCAATGTTTTTGCCTCAACTTACAACTATATGAAACATTCCCTGAGTGCTAAGTTCCAGGTGCTGTGTGCTACCAAGTGCTGAGTGCCAAGTACCAAATATCAAGTACCAGATGGGTGAATGTGCTCCTCCCATTCCTCATATACATTGTGCCTGTTAATGTTGGGTTAGTGTGACTGATGGTCAATGAGGAAGTGTATTGACCAAAAGTCATTAAATTGCAGTTCCTGTACCAGAAAATCAGGAGTTGGTGGTGGTGCCCTGGTGAAAGTAGATGTTATTTGAAAGAGAGTAATGATGATCACTCACTGTTTTGCCTTTGGTGCATACCATCCTAGCTGTGTCAGCCACACAGGGGTACTATGGTCAAGAGGAATCATACTTGTTCTGCTTGAATGAAAAATGCTTCAGTTGTGGCCTAAGGGAACAAGAAATTCAACCTACCAGAACTAACATGATTTTTAGATTTGAGAACAAAAAAAGACAGGATGATGACTTGGGATGAGTATTGAGATAAGATGATCTTATTAGTTTGCAACCATTCAGAGAAACAGCAATTGCTTATCTAATACAATCCCACATCAGCAAAACCCTTGTGTGATTTGAGGCAATGTGCAGTACCACATAGTGCCATACAGTGACTG
Source organism: Suillus decipiens (assembly GCA_016695475.1). NCBI lineage: Eukaryota > Fungi > Basidiomycota > Agaricomycetes > Boletales > Suillaceae > Suillus > Suillus decipiens. The sequence goes on from MU172962.1 coordinate 82,023, forward strand.
CAGCATCACAGTGAAGTTCCCCCCTGTGCAATGGAGCCAGTGTCACACAGTGCTGCAAAATTGAGTCAAGCTGTGCAGGAACTTATTTGTTGCTACCTGAAATATCTCATGATCACTACCTATAGCACTGTGTAGACTATTATTAGTACTGTGCAGCAGTATATAAGGTAGCTATATAGCACTACACAGAGTTGTACAATCCTTTAAATACTACCTGTTACTATGCATGTCAGGTAGTTTAGATGTGTTCTTGCATGCCACAAGTGGTATCAAGTGCAATATAAAAACATTACCATTGAAGCAAGGGTAATATGGTAGTAGATATGATGTGATCTGTTACAAACTGGGATTTAGAATGAGCTTGTTTGCTAGCACTATGCAATTGACTAGTTTGTGGTTGGCTCCACTCACCACAATCTTTATGCCTATCTTGCCTGTCATTCTTTTGAGATGCATGTCCAAGGCAGTCAACACATTGTTCTGCCTGAACCTGATGGCACTGGGTGTGGCCAATATCCTCATTCTCATCTGTGGATCTGTTAAGTGAGCATTCAATATGTGGAGAGGTATATATGCATTTCATCAATGCTCAGAGGGAACTTGTTGTAACTGACTATGTTTAACTCATCATCAATTGTTAGAACCATGCTCAAATGGTTAATGGATCATAAAGGGCTTTGGCCTTAGCTTGTATGCTGTGCCCCTTATCCAAGTATTGCCCCTTAATTTCAGATAAAGTCCTAAGGAGAGTTCTGGTGAAGTCTGGATGAACCCTAGGGCAGGATAGCTCAACAGAGCTCCAAAGGACTTCTGGATAATAGGGGATGATGACAAGACTACTTAGATGAAGTCCAGAATAGAATGAATGAAGGATATTACACAGTAGGTTGGAGGATAGAATAGGACAGGACCATAGGACCATAGGACCAGGGGTCCAAAGGTCCAAAGGTCGGGAGGTATGGAGATTCAAAGGTATAGAGGTCCAAAGGTGGTCTGAAGGTCTAAAGGTCCAAGGGTATGGAGGTCAGAAGATAAAAGTAGCAGAGTGTTGGATGAATGGGCAGATGGACAGATGAAGGAGCAGAGCTCCATGGATCTAAGAGGAGGGTTAGAGGAGTAGGTCTGGATGTGAAGTAGAGAGAGTGTAGACTACTTCAGACAAGGTCTGACATGGAAACAAACAAACAAAGACTACTACATGTAGAGTTGAAGGTAAAATGGAAGACAGACTACAACTGGATGAAGTCCAAAAGTGATTATATATGATGGAGGGTCAAGGCTCTGGACTAAGAAGTACTCTCATAGTTCAGGCTGGATATGGATCAGACAAGTGTCTCAGATCAGATATGTGAACTGGATTGAGTGGGGATTGGATGGATATATCTGGAAGTGTGGATTTGAATAGGATATTATAGTGGAAGTGAGGTGTAGAATCTGGTATATGACATCAACCTTAGGTATGTTTTTGTCACCGTGATGTTCAGTTTCTTCATTTTCTGATACAGCAACAGATCACAAGATGGAGGAAGTGCTGTTTGGAAAAGCTCAACCTGCCTCCAATAATTTTTTGTAAATAGGTGGCTTCAGGCATGGGATGGTAGGCTGCACCCCACAGATAGTGGGTGCATGTATGACAGGCAGTTCAACAGCAGGCCTTCTTGCAACCTTTGTGTGAGTATGGGAGCATGGTCTATCCCATTGAATACAAGATTTTAGATGCTCAAGGTGCTCCTCTGACCCCAAATGCTGCAAACTGACATAACTCAGAGGAATGGGGTTTTTCTTTAATCCAAACCTTTCACCAGGCTCTGCAATGTGCAGAGAAGATGCAAAACCTGAATCATCCAATTGATCTGGTGTCATAACTCCTGGTACAGCCTGTGGAATATTAAGTGTAAGGGAATGTGTAGCTTCACATTGTAGAACTTACTGATTTTTTACCCTTCTTGTGAGTTCTCTTTTTTTCTGAAGATGGCACCATGATGTTCTCCAGCTCTCCATCAGGTATAACAAACTGTCATCCCTTGCCAGTGTATCTTCCTGTTTTGTCAATTACAGCTTCTCCAGCCCTCCTTGACTGACAGGCTGCTCCACCTTTTCCAGCATCAGGATGTCTAGTATACCAATGAGGCCCTGAAGGTGAGTCAACCTCAGGCTTGACAAGTTGAGTTGCAATCTCCAAGTCATAATCACTCAGGTTGAGTACTGAGGAATCAAATAGTATTACTCACAGATGCTTCAACTTGCCCATAGTTGGTGGAGGAAACAACAGCAAAGACAGATGGCCTGAACTTGCTAAATAAACTAAGTCCCATGATATGAGGTATAAAGCAACATGTAGACTTATAATTGAATCTACCTATTACCTCTAAGTCCACTTGATGCCATAATAATACTCCTGTAGACACCTGCATGCTCATGAACTGTTTTAACTAGATATATTGTTCTATTGCATTATGTCCTCTACTATTAATGACCAAGCCTCTATAGTGGTGTGACAGACCAGCTTGGTGCTGTCCATGTACAGATTCATTTCCATAATTGTCTAGCCCCTATAGCACATAGTGTGACCACTCCTAATCATACTGCTATTGCTATATACAGTTACTGAGGATACCACACACTTACTAGTTACCACACTGAAGTGCCAAGCCACATTCCACAAGCCAACGCTCATTGAATGCCCATTCCATACCTACTAGCAGCAAGCCTTATTACATGTAGAACACATGCCACAGTGCCTGCAGTACTATTACATATTACTACAGCTAAGTTTGCTTACTTGCTACTACCTTCACCTATCAATTCCATTTACTTATGATGTATAATAAAAGACAGCTGACTTCTTCTACATACACTACTCCCCTTTCACCTTCAGTGTATGACTTGTGCACTGAAGTATCCACTCATTATATTATACACCATATTGCTCATTAGACAGGATTCCTGTACTGCTACCACTACTGCTATTAAAATATATCTTCTTAAAAATCTTTATCTCTGAACCTCTGACAGTCTCCGCCATCCTGCTATATATATATCACTTTTATCACTACCCTTGCTACTATTGCTATCTTATCATTGCTCATTGCTTGAGCTTTGCTGCTTATTGGGATACATTGCTATTGTTACAGTTGTATGTACTCCTAATCATTTTTCTTCCTTTCTCCATGTCTCTGCTTATGTCATCATTGCCTTGTACAATATATGTCTCAACACATCTGTACCATAGTTGCCTTCCTTCTTAGGATATGTACTTACTTTCTCATGTCTCTTTTCCCATGTCTTATATGGCAGTCTTGGTCTGTGCATGCATAGCTACTCTATTTAAGCACAGTGTACTTTGCTTGTATTCCTCACTTTAATCTTACTGGGTTTTACCTGGAACTTCCTTTACTAGAGTCCCCAACTCTAGTTGTCTGATTCATATCTAAGTCTTAACACTCCTAAGCCTTAGTCTAAAGTGAACTCTTGTTACTAGGCTCAGCCAGTCTCATATTACTGTCACAATACTCAACTGTCTTAGCTGTAACTGACATTGTACTTGACTTGGCAGTCTTGTACCAGTAGTCAACCACCTTGTTGTTACTAAGAACTATTGCTCTTTTGCTTTAGTGCTATGATCCACACCCGCAGCCTTTCTTTTGTGGCTTATGTGTTAAGAACTATCCCAGTTCATAATAGCTATTACTACTATTGGCATTCACTACCACTTTGCTCATCATTATTGCTACCTTCAATACTATTGGTATCAATAGTATCATCAGTATTCATTATCTCTAGCAAGTATTAGCATCAGCATTGCTGGCTTTCACAGCACTAACAGTGGCAATGCTACCACTACCTTTAGTATCATATATACAAAGTATCACACATTTTACAGTATCAGTTGGCATTATATACTGACTGGCAACCTCTTGAGTTGAACACTCTTGTCTTACAAGTGTAGCAGCTAGGCAAGGCTTCAACATATACTAGTCTGAGAGGTAGTTTGCTATCACTCTAGCTAGATTATAGTCTTTACAGTGACACCAACTGTAGCCATTCCTGTGTTGTCTGGCCCACTCAATGCTATGATACCTGTTTCTTCTTCCTGAGTCAAAAAAGTCTATATACCCAGCCCCAAACATATCTTCCCCCAGACTCCTGTTATCCATCTACCCATTGGCAAATCAGTACAATGTATTCCAATGTCAACTGGAACTCCTAGAGCTATTGGTGCTCTTCAAAAATTCATACCCTCCAAGGCTGCAGGGCTTATGCAATACTTGATCATGTCAAATATCTCAGAGTCACACCATAGCCATATTGCACATGTGTTACATCTATTCATACTTATGGTATACTATGAGTGCTGAACCAGGAATCAGCCATCATGATGCCCTGGTTAAAATCTGTGCTGCTATTAAGACAGTCCTTGATCCCAATGGTCATGACAGCCACATTAAGTCCATCCTACAACTATGTAATGAAGGAATCATTGTCAAACTAGACAATGAGGAAACAATGTCCAAGCTCTGAGATAGTCCCACCTGAAAGAAATTCCTTTACACTGCAAACTACTTGGTCATATTCAAGAACAGAACATACACACCTTGGTAGCCCAGTATTGTCCCAACTGACCTACTCATTGAATGACCTGGACTTCTCCAGCTGGTTGAGGGCAAAAACAATCTGGATGACAACTCACTAGCCTCTGCACTGGATTAAGCCACATAACAAACCCCCCAGGTGAATGATGTCATTTGTGCTGTTACAAGTCAATAGTGCAGAAATGGCTGACTAACTGATTAAAGATGGACTCTATATCAACTACCATCTAATCCAAGTTGAGAAGGATTGTAAGGAACTCATTCATTACATCAAGTGCCAGTGTCATAGCCACATAGCTTGTAACTGTAATGTAAGCAGAGATGTATATGGCACATGTGCAGACAACCATTGAATGACCAAATGCAATGCCTTACAAGACCTAGGCTATGATGTGTCAGCTGCCACAATGAAAACAATGCTAGTTGGAGTAGACAATGCCTAGAATTCGAACACAAATGCATGGAACTTGATACTAAGCACCCATAAAACACCCTCCCCTACTTTTCCACCCATAAAGCCTAGACACACACATTACTCCCTCCTGGAGTGCAACTATACAAAAAAAGCAACTGTAGCTCCACCCCCAAGGACCAAGAAAGCCCTGCCTTGCCTCCATCTAACCACTCTTACTTCCACCATTCTTAACTCAGGTCCATCTCATAATAACAAAGTCTAACCTGACTCATGAAACACTGACAATGACCCCACTGCCACCCAAGAGATATACACCAATCTGTGTCACTAACATACCTCTCTTTTAGCTTTGTATACAGACTGTCCCTAGGGACAGTCAAATACATGCTTCAGTTTACTATATCATGCACCAGACACACATATTCATAACAGGAAGAGAGCAGTCACACTCATCTTTGAATAAACTACACATCTAAAATAGCTGGTGGTAACAGTGGACTGGTGGAGGATATCCTCACATTGGGACATTTGCAAGCTTGGAAATATAGGGAGGGCAGGGGCCCTGCACCCCAATAGACATAAATTGGATTCAAAACAAAAAAACCCTGTAAAGGATTATCATCATTGATGAGCTTGAGACAGTCAGAATATCTGTAGCACAATCACCTCTTTTGCATTTTTTCTTGACTCAGATGCTGTGTCCCGACATAGATGACACTGTACAATGAAGCCCATTTTGCTTCACTCATGCAATCACTGGTGGCTTTATGACAGTCACAGTCTTTGACTTTGTATTGGTGCCAACCTGCCCTTTTGGGTGAGTTGATGCCAGTGCCATTGGATCAGACATCACTGCAGGTGTGGAGTCATCAGCTTTTTGCTTTTGAGGATTTGTTAAAAGTCAGCAGGGGTTGAGGATATGATTTTGAATGAGGTTGGTGAGGATGGTCTGTTCCTTGCTGGTGTTTTGAGAGTCAATGGGTGCAGGTTCACTGGTAGGAGAGTGAACCCATTCCATCTCTTCAGCCATCAGGACTGAGTGCTTTGGATGTATATCACACTGGCTGCATGCAATTGAATAGTACTCTGTGTCTTTGTTGAATTCTTGCCAGCTGCATGACCATCTCAAAGTGAATATTTACTAGTGCATATGGTGTGGTTACAGTTTGAACAGGTTCCCTATGGTTCACACAAAACACTCAGTGCCTGAACCACGAACCTCTCCCAGCATGCATTAGTCAAACCCAACTGTAACTGCACTGCACCATTGGTGCAGTTCACAGTTTGGAACCACACCCTGATGTCCATCCCATATCCATCCCACCTAATTTAGGATATCCAGGATGCCTGAGAATTTTCCAAAATTGGAGATTCTTTTGGACATGCTTGCTTGTCACTCATCATCAGTCACACCTTCTTTGTGTTAATGGGTCTTTTGGCCTATTGAGTCCTGGAAATAGGCACAGGATAACTCAATCATTCTCAGGAGTGACTTTTCATCTTCATGGCATAGCAGCATAGACTTCCCTTTCTCCTTATGGAGGGACTTCTTCAGCAATGCAACACATGCTTGTAACATGGGACCTATGACAATAATCAGACCTACTGCATGTGTGTAGGAAAGTTGCCATAGGTTGGCCACTAAGCAGCAATGAGGCTGCCAGAGCTCAGAACAGAACCAGAGATAGGAGTAATGCATAGGAAATGGACTCAGTAAGGGATGGAGAAACTGAGGGGTAAGGATAATGATAAGAAAAGACTCTCAGCTTGATACCTATATGATAATGGGGTCATATAAGCCTATAGCAAGTTTGACTGCCACACCACTGTCATACCCACCATCCTCAATAGAGTGCCCTCTCCAGTGCCTTAGTGTATACATGTGTCCAACCCTTGTCTCCACAGCTTCCAGAATGTAACCCATTGCATCTAGTTGACAGTCAGTGCTTCCCTACCCCTGAATCTGACTATGTATCCTGCATTCTGCATGAAGATAATTATTTTTGGTGAATGAGCAGCTACTCCAGCACATCACCATGTCACTCCTTTGAGTGCATGCATATAGATTACTGCAATATTGCCCCTCCATCATGTAAGCCCCCAACACCTGCTTGTACACTTGATGCAGCTGAAGTTCTCTCTTGTATCTAAAACTTGTCAAAAATTCTGCAATGCCTCCAGTACTTTGCTCATGATTCAATTTTCATCTCTGCTTTGAAATTTTCCCACTCTTGGCTCCACTAGCTTTAGCTCTCTCAGATGCCAATCCCATCCTAAGCCAACCATCATTAGAATCCTGCACCACACAACTACCAGTGTAATAGATTTGCTAACCTTACAGAGCCCTCACTACAGATGCTGCTGAGCCATGCATTTGAAAGATTGTTATTGTGAGTATTTGAGAATGCCATCTACAGTGGTCCCTGGACCTGGACCACTGAGAGATGAAGTGGGTTTCACACTAGTTCTTTTACTGATGCCTTCACCCTAATTCTTATGTACCAGGTGCATGGTCAATTTTTGGTAACTCATGATTATTCTTGGACACCATTATCCACCTTTGTGCATTAGCTGCAGAAGTCACTCACATCCCAAGATCTTGCAATGGCTAGGATGCATGACAATGAGTTCTTGCCATCATGTTGAACCTAGACATTCTTTTGCTTCACAGATAGTTTGTGTCGACTCTTGGTTATGGATCACACATGGCCTTCCTAGACTGGACTTTCAGGGCTCCCTCAGCATCACCTCACATCTTTTGTCAGGTAAAGGTCACTAACCCATTCCTCAATATTATTTGGTCTGCAATACAGCACCAAAATGAACATTTGTCATAGATACAGCACACCCTTGTGCATTTTTATTCACTGTATAGTGCATGGGCAAAGGGCTATATTAAGGATATAGAATGGGTGAATGCAGAAGCACTGGATGTAATGCTCTTCCTTTGGGTCATGAAGTTGACTGAGGTGTGCAGCGTAGTCATACTAGCATCTACATATCTTATTTCCTTGAACCATGGTGCAAGAGTCAGACTCCATTCCATTCTGAGAACACAGATCTCAAAATCAGGGGCAACATGGAAATGCTGCACTGCTGCTGTGACTACTGCAGTAACTTCCATGACCACTGCTGCAGTGCCTACTAAATAGTAAGTATGCATTGTACATCAACTACACTTACTGCTAGTGACTGGAATCTCCAAATGAGTGTCATATCCCATATGTCTGCACTTCTTATCTGGACTTTGAACACCAGATCCAATCAAGATCTGATGCAATCCAATGCACAGATCCATTTCTGATACAATAAGCTTCTCAATTAATTTCCTGTTCATTTAACATTAAACACAGCTGATTCCTCTTTTCAGCATTCCTTGCTTCTGGCTCTCCAGTATTCTCTATTGTCCAACTATGTTCTTGATCCAGTTACTCTTACATATTATTCCTATGCTTTCAGTCTTCAGTTATTCAGTTATTCCATTCCATTACTGATCCATCCTGCCTATCCATTTCCATCTCCATTTCCACTATGATCTATGACACTTCAACATAATATTCTGCATGCTTTATACATAGCCTCAGACACTTGACTATATACATTTCCAGTGTTACCTACAGTATATAAACCTGTGTAACTCTCAATACATCCTCAGTTCAAATATCAACTATAGTTCTGCTCATTCCCACTCCTCCAGACTTGAGTTTATACTCTTGTCACTCATCCAAGTCTTAGAATTAAATCAGTAAGTCTATATCTTTGGCTCTACCTATGGTAGTCTATCTGTGCAGTTTTTAGTCCAGGTCTCATCTGAATTAGTCTTATACATCTTTCCATTATCTAGAGAGCCTTCAGATATCAATATGCTATATGCCCATATCTTTAAATGCGATATCCAAGCCCTTCGGAAATACAGGGCAATACTTGGGAAAGGGGTACAGTGCACAAGCTGAGGCCAAAGCCCTTCAGATCCAATAACCCTTGAGCACAACCTTGACAATGTGCCATAAAGTTGAGCATGTAGAGATTCCTTATATTTCTGTCCAGGCTTACTGAGTCATGGCCAGACAGTATTATCATCAAGATTCACACAAGCACTCTCAGTCTACAAGTCAGGTCTTATATATATTATTCCAGTGACTGTTTTCTTTTGTCAATAAAAAGTCTTTCACATAACATTGTGAACTGATTCCTCTACAATACTTTCTTCCTTCCTTCCAAATAAGTGACTGTGCAGTCATGGGCATTATCTCAAGATGACCTGGATAGCCCAATTGGGAAGCCTTATTAGGCTTAGCAATAGTGTGCCTCATCAACTATATTTAGGCTCAAAACTAGTAATATCCCAACACCAGTGTTAAATCACGCCCTAAATATTCTGATACCTTTGTACTGTAGCCTATAGCTAGGCTGGCACGTACCCCACCTTATCCTGTCCTATGCTGATACTGGCAGTTTCCACAAATTGCCTGTCTTGGTCATAGCAGTTTATCTGGCAGATTCTCACACCTCTGTCCTCCTACCCCTTGTACTGCTGCATACTGCATGCTGCCACCACCATTTCTACAGCTCAGCAGCCATCACCCAGGCAACCACTACCCTCTACAACATCTGTTCCATCTTCCTTACCAAAAATCCCAGCACCTCAGTGGTCTGTGTGCTCCCAGCTTGCAGCATCCTACAGGCTGCCTCCCATCTCATTCTACAATGCTTGCACCCAGCACCAAGTGGTCTCTGTGTCCCCAGAATGCTGCCTGCACCAACCTGCTTCCCACCTCATCATCCTTGCCCACCACTGCCCTCTACAACACCTGCTCAAGTGGTCTGTGCACCCACTATCAAACCTGGTCCTAGCTAATCACCTATGCGGGATCACACTATTCAACTGTTTGTTCACCTGGTCCATGTGTCCACTATCACCTAGTCTCAGCTAATTGCCTATGCCTACAGAATAGTCACTTGGAGATTGCACTATTCAGATGTTAACTGTCAGGCCACCTGGTCTATGCACCCACTATCACCTGGTCTCAGCTAATCAGCTATGCCTACAGAATTATCACTTGGGGATTGCACTATTCAGATATTGACCATCAGGCCACCTGGTCTGTGCATCCCCCTTGCCTCTCACTTCATCAGCCTTGCAGTTCCCACTGATGCCTCATTTGAGATATAAATTTTTAAGACACCACTGCTGCCACCAATGCCATCCCATCAGTTTGAAGACACCACTGCTACTGCCCTTGCCATCCTGTCAGTCCATCACTTTCTCAAGTGTGCAGACTATCAACAATGCTTAGAGGGACCAAGACTTTAAGCTAGAGGGCCGCACAATCACATTATTGGTAATACTTGATAACTGTGTACACAACAATATATATTTTTTCATGACACACAACCTCCATTCTCATATTAATGAGTGATGCCATACATGAAAGCTATGACTTAACACTAGGGAAGTGTAAGTGAACCTCCCTCACTCCAACATTGATATGGGGCCAAATATTTGATCTAAGTCAGCCAACACTTTATCACAGTCAAAGTCATCACCAGGAACAGGTGGCTCTGTATCATAAGCAGCTGCCTTACCATCCTCAATAGTCTTGGCACTCTTGTAATGTTTGCGATGAGTTGTTGCAGATATTGCTGCACTGCAGCACTTCATCCCTTTGTCAGATCAAGTGTGGCGGCAGTGATCAATTATTGTACCACTCTTGAGCTTCTCTTCATGCTCCAGATGGAGTTTCTTGGATTCTTTGTCACTTAAGGAATTCCAGTAAGTCACACCATCATCCCACCTATTGCAAAGTATCTGGAGGTCTGGAAGCACACTTGATACTTGACTAATATTTGTAAACAGAATTTGACCCAGTCATCTTTCCACAACAACCTGGTACTAAGTAATGTGGCCATTGCATTTTTATGCCAGTGTCACCAGTACACTGCTCTATTAATGAAATAAGTAAATTAAATGTTGTAAATGCAAAAAAAAAAACTTACAAAGCTTTCAGTTGATGATGTCATGGATTTCTGCACATTTATCAGAGACATGCTTCTGGTGGTTTTTCACAGAACCTGAATATAATTAGAACAATGGAGCAATAAGAACAAAGACACTAAACTTTCATCCCCTGGACAGCAAAGCCTTCCATTTTGCTGACTAAATCTTGATTATCAATACCCATTATGGTGTCCATGAAGTTGTGAATGCCTTGAGTGGCCAGCGCAACACCTCAGAGGAGAACATCCATAGAACCACATGTAGTGTATAGAATAGATTCCATGCCTGTATGACAATGGAGGCTCTTGAGCTAGAAGATGTGAGGAAATGTCAGAGACAAATTCAACAAAGAACATACCTTGTTTTCCACTGCCTTCAAGGTTTGTGTGATATCATTGATTTTTGACTTGGCTGTAACACAAACGAGCACTGCTGACCTGCATGAAACCTGTTTCGAGCATGGTCACAGAGATATAGGATATAATTCTATGGGTATAAGCTACTTGGAGGTAGCTCTATATTTCTAATACTTTATAGTAATTTTCATATTATAGATTAAAGGGTAAATGGATTAATGTCATAACTCTATGACTTATCATTGCTATTAAATGGTTTTAAAACCCTTAATTATGTATTACTAAGCAATTTCCCACACCTGTCAGGGTTTTTTTGTATATTTCCCTACCTATCTATGAAAGTTGACTAAGTTAGCATTTTGAAAATTGAATATCTAAATGGATAATAGTCAATATAGATTATGTAATGGACTATCTATCAGTATTTGTGTCACTGGATGTTTTTGACTGTGATGTGTTGTTTGTGTTCTTATGTTGTGTATTTGTTATGACTGAGGTTGGTTGCAGCATGACTACTCAAAAGAGAGTGACAGTTGTTTGTTATCTATACCTAAGCAGAAAAGCAAAGGTTTGGTAAACAACGAAGACAGGTGAGTCTGAAGAGAGGACTAGACTGGCTGAGTCGAATACAAAGATCAGGTGTGCTAAGACTTAGAAAGACAATTCAGATGACTAGAGTTGCAAGGCTCTAGTGAAGGAGATTCCAGGTAAAACCCAGTAAGATTAAAGTGAAGAATCTACAAGCAATACACTATGCTTAAATAGGCCAATATGTGCACACAGACCAAGACCATAACCAGCAAGTATGTAGTGAGATGAATGTGGAGGGCATGAGTGTAAGATGATATAACAAAGCAAAAGAGGTAAGGTATGACATGGCAAAGCCATGTAGATACAATGATTGGTTCATAGACCATATCGTGAGACAAGTAGTCCATGGTCATACAGGTTATGTAATTGAAAGGAAGGAAAATGTATAGAGGCACATACAATTGTAACAGTTTTTGTTTGTGTTGTGTTTGGATTAGTTCTGAAGTTTTGGTAGCTGATCAGTGGACCTTAGGATGACTAAGCAGAGTGAGTCATAATGAGTCATTTCAAAATGACTCATATTACCTTATTTCATCAGGGAAACATAATTCACTACACAGTGTTATGGAGTGCTACAGAGCACTCTGTAGCACAATCCAATCCACTGATGTTAGTCATTAGCATAGCCAAGAAACATATTACCATTATCACTGAGTATTGGTGTGAAATCTGAGTGAATATCAGGTTATTTCTTTACTTCCTTTATCATCATTTCCCATGATTTTTTGACCATCTGAGATAATATCTTTACATTCTATAATTGCACTAGCTAGCACATGGTTGTTAGTCATCTAGTGTAGTTCTGCTTCATTCTCTTTACTGACACAGGAAATCATTTCTGTGGGGAGAATTATTGTATTTTTCACTGATTGAGTGACAACAACTAGGATTCATACTTTATTTAATAATATTAAGAACCTGGTTAGCTTTATGACTACATCAAGAGGGTGTATTCTGTTTTGATTCTGCATCATACTCATTGTGAGTGCCTGAGCAGCAGAGAAGTTAATTTCAAGGCCACATATTGATTGATTCAATTGTATTCAACTTCTAGTTTGCTCTCCTCATTGTGAGAATAAGAAGTAGTCAAGATATTATTTTGACACATTTCATATTGTCATTTCATTATTCATAGCATCATAATACTGCATCAAGCCAGTTATTGATCCAGCTACACTTTGTAATTCCACCTTTGCCTTTCTCTGAGTTATTCAAGTATTACATCAAACCATTTAGTGGTAACTATCTTCCTAAGTTCTTGAATTTTGATCATATCAAATTAGCAGACACTGACCATGAGATTTTCCCACACAGATCTCTACCCTTTTAGTCATTGGTAAATTGCCTGGAAAAACTGCAACATTGTTTCTGCACCCCCAATGAACAACCACATTATCAACTGTTGGTATTTGTCTGAACTGTTGACCATGGAAGGATCATGGAATTTGGTGATTTACTTGCCTTTCACATCCTAGTAAGACACCACTTTACTGTGGCTATCTAAAAAAAACAATGCTTGAGCACAACAGAACATGACAACACAATTATAATAAAAACTTACTGTTCTCTTTATCTTGGTTTTTCTTCCAGCAGAACACATTCCATAAATTAGCCTTAGAGCACTTTGAATGGAGAAGGCCACAACCTATGTATAAATCATTCTGAACTTGGTGGATACTTTTATGGTGTGAAGACATAATCAATTTGGTAGCATCATCGAGCTGCTTCTATGTGTCATCTAAAGTGTCCTTGAACCAAAGAGATTTGGTGTGTTGCTTGAGCCTGAGAGCAGCACAGGCTTCTTTACTGAGCACAATGTTCGAACATTGATGGGCAGGTGGCTGGATGAGTCTGGCATTTGAACTGCACTTATTGGTAAAGAACAATTGGGCAACCATTAGCTACAAGGAAGCAGCAGAGACTAGTCAATAATCTGCAATCATTTGTCCAGCTATTTAATGCACAGAAGAAAATTTTAAGTCCATCAACATTGTGGTTAGGCTCAGGTATCATATCATTCCATACTAAACAAGGCAGAAATATCTGAGATCTACAGTAATAATAAACTGAAAAGCTAAAGCACACATATGAAAACTAAAATGCCAAGGATCTTGAGGATGGTTATAAGCACTGATGACTGATTCTATGGATTGAAATTAAAATGTGAAGAATGGAGAATGACTAACCTTCAATTTGGGGGCCTCAGGGTTGACATCCCTTATACCTACCTGTAGGTCCATGAGGAGGGCATTAGACAAGATGGAAGCTTGTTTGTAAGTCAAGTCCCATGTTGGGGACCTAAACACTGCCTCCCACCAGCTGCTGTGAACTGCTGCTACTAATGTTCAGAGCTTTGGCAAATTCTTATCACCCAACTTCAACCAATCGAGTGCAGCATCTGTATATGGCCCAATACTAATAAGCAGCGACCCAACCATTAACAGATTGCAAGAAAATTGTCCCTGAGATGATGCCACAACAAGTGGGACAGCCTTGATGAATACATCAGCCAGTCAGTATTGATACATCTCTGAGTGTGGCATCGATGGTGTAGTTTGGTTTGCAGATCTGGCAGCCAATTCCACACCATGACAAATAGCAGCAGAGTCTGAATAAAGGAGAGGGGACTGTAGATTGGTGGAAAAGGTGTCTGGGGCTTGCATAGAGCATTTGATGTGAGCTCCTGTGACAGCCATAGGTGGAGGGATGTAGCATGGTCCAGTAGTGCTGATATGAGTTGCAGGGACTTCACCTTGTGTTAGCAATGTGAAGAATACAATGAAAATTAATTTACTTACAGTGCCTACTGGGTTTCACCTTTTCAATGGCACAGCAGGTAGCAAAACACTGCAAATGAGGTACTGTGAACTCCTGTGTGAATGCCTGTACTAAGACAGCAAGATCTCCACCAATTCACTGCTGCATTTCCTGCAACTCGCACAGCATGATATAGACATCAATAGGAATTTTTTCAGGGGAGAGATTCGGTGGAGGTTCACTGCCAGCACATCAAATGAGAAGGGATATCTCACCATCAAGATGGTCTTGTGTGATGAGCTGAAAAATATTGTGAGCTTTCAGAAACAAAATCATGGAAATGACTGACTGCATCAAATACATCCTGGGTGACTGCATCAAGTAGCTTGTTAGGTGTAAGGGACCACTCTTTTGCCTTATTCGAATTGCTTGATCAATTGAAGCTGATGTATGATGGGTGAAGGCCCCCCACTTTCCTAGTCTGATAATGGGAGCCATCAATATGAGCATCATGCCTGAGTAAAGCCCATGTGGCTGCTTGATGCTCATTGTTGCTGAAACCTGGGGCAAACATAGAATTATGATACAGTACAGCAAGACCTGTCATGTTGAATTTGTTGAACTTTTTGCTGTGTGGAGATGGTAAAAATGCCATGGGTGCAATGGTAAAGATTGCAATGGCTTCAAGGGTGGTGGAGATGGTGGATGCATGCTTGGTGCAGTGGAGTCTTGTTTGCAAGCTTAACAAGTGTGTGGTAAGTAGATTATCGCTCCGTAATTCAAATTCTATATAGGAGTGAGCAGTATCAATGGTTGGTGAGATATTTGTGAGATCATTTGGCTGACCTATGAAAACACTAGCATAATGTCCAAGTTTGCTATGCAAACATACCATGGTCAGCAGCATGGTCAGTGCAGACACCAACACCCCTGACTCCAGAAAAGGCTGTGAGACTCTCAATGTGATTCAAGCAGTGGCAATGCATTGCATTGATAGCTGCATGCGAATGATGTTGGTGTTGCAGCTCACAGCATAGGTGTGGATCTGAAACCTGAAGTTTCTGTATGATAGTAAGCATATGATGTTCTTCATCATGAATGGCAGTGCACAAGCAGCAGACTTCAATGTTGAGTCTAGTGATTTCTTCGCGCGCTCAACAAAGTTTGAAGAATTTAGTGGTTGCTTCTCAATGTCCTGGCTTTGACCAAGCACTGCTTTGGATATCATTGTGAGAATATTGCAGAAGATTGAATTTGGCTACAAAACCATAATCAGTGATGTCCTTCCAAGAGATCTTGGAACAGGGTGGATTTAGGGCTGTGGTCTGTGTGTTGTAGCAATTAATAGCATTACAGATGGCATCTGAACAACATTGTAGAGCCTTGTTTAGCTGCTGGCATAGCTTGTACCCTAGAAAAAAACAGTCATTAGTGTTGGTATTTTGGCATAAATGAACTTACCTGTGCCTGATAGTGAGAGTTTGGAGAGTTCAAATAACCTCATCACCATGAGATGCTCGAGCTCATCTAGAGTAGTGTGGTACTTACTCAGGGACACCTCCTTAAAACATTGGTACTCTGGCTCACCAATCTCCCACCACTGATCCACAGCCAATTGTGTCTCAATATGCATGACAAGCCCTTCAGCATGCTGTAACTTTACATAGGAAGAGTCAACACAAATCCAGGCTTGGGTGAGGGCATTTTTGATCTCCTGTAAACTACCGGTGGGAATGCTAGTCATAGGGGCATTGCTGACTTCCCAAGCCATGTCCTAATTGGCTCTAAATTAGTTAAATATCAGGTCCATAATAACAGCATGGAAACTTTACTTGCTGTTGTTGAGTAGGCTCATCAAGAACTTCAACATAGCATATGCAGAGTTGGTCTCAGATAGGTGGTAGCTTCAATCCATCAAGATAATCATGCTCATCTTTGAGAAATTGAACAAGATTGTCATCAGTAAAACTCAGCTCGGCTTTGATGACAGCTAGTTCAGCAATAAGTATCTAAATAGAGTTTAGCGCCTCATGGTAGTGATTCTAAATGAAATTGCCTGACAGAATCAGTGATAAAGTAGTAAAACTTAAGTAATAATATTTACTCACTAAGGGTTGCATACTTGTTGGTGTTCCAGAATGAGAAATATTCCTTGATAGTCTGACACTGGTGGAATGGACTTGTGTGTCTCGTACTATAAGCAAGCTCATTTGATGACAAGAAGATATGTTCACATCCTTCACCCTCAGTGTGTCTAGTTCTGGGAATGTACATGGGATGCTAATCTAGCTGGCACTTATGATTATTGGCATGTCCATGGAATGTGCCCACCATGAGATGAAAGTCTAACTCGCATGCTCACATACCCAAAAAACTGTTGGTCAGTGTCTTTGAAAATGCACATCCAATATCATAAGTGCAGCCACCATTTTTCCTGTATACAGTGAGGAGCTTGTTAATTATGGCTAGTAGGTATTTTGCTCTGTTGTAAATCAGTGCTTGTCAAGATGAGCTAAGAAAGAACTTAACAATTCTCCACTCTGTATCATGTCGCAAGCTAGAATGACAAATCTACGACAGCATGCTGCAATAAATATCCCAGATTCATCAAACACTGACAACATTTTTTTTCAAGTCTCTGGACCAGCATTGTGCCATCAGTTGACACAACTGAATGCTGGGGTAGTGCCTTCAGCTGCAATCATTTCATCCTCCCAGTTATTGTCATTTGTGTCCCTCTACATCATGTAGTCAGACTATTGTTGCATGAAGAGAGGCTTGTCTTACCTTGCATGTTTTGACTTCATCCTTGAACCTGTATACATCACAGGTATCAATCCAATAACCAGAATGTGCCTTGCAAGAATCAATGTGTGGGTTTGAGCTGTAAATTGTAGAGTTCCAGTGCTTCAAACTATTGTTGCTGTCAATCTATACCAGCAAATCACATTCAAGCACTGGCTCGTCCTCTAATGGAGTGAAATGTCTATGAGGGCATAGATGTTCCCTATAATCAGGTTAGGTACAAGGATGCAATTTCTGTGTGAAGGTCTAGTTGATTGGGAACATAATGATGGAAGAAAGGAACTGAGAAAAAATGGATCCTAGGTAGATCCTGGGGGTCTCATAACTCCACAAGAGCATGAACTATAATTAGATGGCAGGAGGGTGGGTGTCAGACCCTAGTTTCCCATAACATAGAAACCAGGTCTTTTAGACCCTCTAGAGGCCCCCAAGAAGTACTGCCTGAGGTGAGGTAAATGATTGCTATCAAATAATGCATCAGATCCAAAGGTTCATTTTACCAAGCTTCTTGGATCAAGATTCCAACCAGTGTTGACTTGTTACTATTTGAATCCAGACCAAATGCTTTCCCCCTGCCTTGAAGAAAACTATGGGAAAGAAGAACAGACTTGTGGTGTGTTGTGAACCTGGGCTACCACAACATGGCATCTGCCAAATTCTATTGTCTTGCCTTGCAATTTACACATATCACTTGGGATCTCATCTTCCTTAGTTGATATGTCAGAGTTTTTTTTGAATTTGGCTGCTCCATATTGTATTTCCTCATGTGCATCTGCAGACCAAAGTAAGAATTAAGCTTGGCGTCAAGAGCACCTATGAGACTTGACTTGGTGTACTCCATAGACATACACCATACACTGAAGTTGTCCATCTATTAAGTGCCATGCATGAGTTGGTGGAACAAATATAATCAACAATATGTACAAAGAGTGATTGGAATATCCATCCTTCATGTGCATCAGGGTGTCAGAAATCTTTGATGGGGAACCCAACATCTTTTCCTTTTAACAAAGGACAATAGATGGACAGGTGTCCAGGTGTGATGGTGTGGCAATACACAGTGATATTGATCACAGGCCTTATGATGGTGATCCGTACCTTTGCAGATTTGACAAATGCAGTTTTCATTGGGATTGGAAGTAGATGCACATAAAGGAGGGGTGACAGCGACATTACTGTAAGCAGGGTCTTGACTTTGCGACCGACATCACTTTCCCACTGCTTTAGTTTTCATAATTGGGTGCGAGTCTTTAGGGATATGGATTCGAAAGGAGTGTCAGGTTACAGGCTCTGGTACTGGTTTGGGTTCTCCTGCTTTGGCAGTGGTTATAAGCTCGTCAACAGAGGATGGGGTGGTAGCACCTAAGGTAACGACAGGGATGAACTCCAGGAGCTCAACTACGACCGGGGGAAGAGTTGGTGATGCTGGTGTGGGTTTGTATAGCCCAGTGGGGTGTTCTTCTGTCCATGTTCTGATGGGTTCTGGGGATAGTGCGGATTATTGGCGATAACCAGGTGGGGTGGTTTGTTCTTTGATGAGGGTATGGATGGGGTTATCCGTCCTTGCTGATGGTTCTAATTCTTGGTTATGTAGTACATTGACTATATCATTAATAGCGTCTCGTGCCTCACGAGAGGTTTCAACAGATTGTTGGATGTTTTGGACGATGGCAGAGGTAGTTTTGGATGTGCTTTGAATGGCAGCCAGCAAACCCACAAGATTGCTAATAGTAGAATGAGGATTTGGAGAGAAGGTGGAATCTGTGAGAGCAATGCAGCTAGACTCGACCACAACATCATGACTATGTGGTCTAAGAGTTCCTTCTGCTCTTGCATTAATGACCTGTATAGCTTCCCTAAGATCTTCTTCAAACCCATGAGGGAGAAGATGTAGAGCATGAGTCCTAATGCACCTCTGAAGGTGCATAATGCTAAGATGAATTTCTTGCTTTGGAATTCTTCTTGCCCAAACTTCCAAGAGGATGGCATTTCTAATGATGTGGATGACAAGAGAGGCTGCGAAGGCATCTCATTGGATGATGATGTTGTCGACCTCAATAGCATATTCCTCACACATGAGGACTGCTTCGATGAAGGTGTACTCTTTGAGGTCATCAAGGTAGCGTGTGAAGCGCTCAGTGTTGGTGTCGCAGTTATGGTCTTCTGCTGGGGTGGTGACAACTATGATGGGGCAGGCATAATCTCTGGTAATCGGTGACCTGTTATGAATGGGTGTAATGAGGGCATCGGTGAAGTCAGTGAACTCTGAGATGGAGGATTCTGTAGAAATGGAGGCTTCAGACATAATAGGTGTGGCAGGAACAAGGACATTTGAAGACATGGAGTGCGATGATGGTAATGCTGGGCAGATTCAAGGTGGGCTAGGGTTTCAGAGTTTGTGTTGCTTTTTATATGCTCTGAGGATATTCCCGGCATTCTCCAGGTTTTCTTCTGGGAGCCACTCATTATCTGCTGATGAGTACCCCTTCCACATCACCAGGTACCTTCGGCATTTGCCATTTCCTTTATGGGATAGGATGGCTTCTACTTCATATTCTTCTTCTTCTAAGATGACATTAGGTGGTGGTTCTAGGAAATTTGGTCCGTGGACGTCATTTTTGCTATAGGACAATAACTGAGAAGCATGGAACATGTTATGGATTCTCCACTGCTTCGGAAGTTGGAGTGTGAACGTGATGGGAGATAAGACTGTGGTGATTGGGAATGGGCCATAATGTTTAGGCGCAAGTTTTCTGGATGGCAATTTCAATCGTAAGTTCTCCACCAATAACCATACTTTATCTCCTATTTTCCACGGGGTGTACTTCTGACTGTATGATCATTCCACCATCTTCTGCATAGTGATATTATGGCACAATATAGCTTCTTCTCTGATCTTCTGGAGCATACATACTCGTTCTTCTGCAGTGGGTACTGTAGAGTTGGGGATGAGGTGTGGGATTGCTCATGGTTCATATCCCATCATCAGGAAGAATGGTGATGCATTTCATGCATCATGTTTTCTGTGGTTGTGGACAAATTCGGTGATAGGGAGGTGTTCTACCCAGTCTTCTGGGTTATTGTGGCAATAAATACGAAGATAGGTTTCTAGTTCTTGATTGAGTTGTTTGGTTTGGCTGTCTGTCTGTGGGTGATAGGCTGTCGAGGGAGCAATAGAGTAGTCAAGGATTCATGCTAATTCTTTCGAGAATCACGATAGGAACTGTGGACCTCGATCTGAGATGATCTTGTCATGTAGTCCAAATTGTTTATAGACGTGTTTCAAAAATAGCTTGGCTACCCCTTCCAAAGTTATTGTTTTGTGACACGGAGTAATAATTACCCCCTTCATAAGCCTGTGGTCAACCACAACCATGATACTATCAAAGCCCCTGGAAATGGGAAGGTCAGTGATGAGGTCAATGGAGAGTTGGGAGAATGGGCGGGTAGCCGAAGATGAAATCGGGGTCAATGGTGGCCATACTGGGTGAGTATCTACTTTCATTTGCTGACAGAGGGCACAACTGTCAACATACTTCTGAATAGAGGAACCCATGGCTGGCCACCATGCTTCCTGCTTGACCAACTCCTCGGTTTTAAAGTGGCCAGGGTGTCCAGCAGTCAGATGATCATGATACTTAGCGAGGATGGTTGCCCGGTGTGCCAGCAGGATATAAGCATGATCCTTGAAATAAAGGACATCTTTGTCAATCCGCCAATCGGCGAGAGCTGACTTCATAGGAGGAAGGCAAACACCATTGAGGGCATCAGAGGCCATTTTATAAACAGGGTCAGCGAGGGGGTCAGACGAGCAGAGAGTATCAGCAAGATCTTTATCTAACAAGCAGATGAACATGGAATCAGGAAGCATTACTTGATCAGTATTATCATCTTTTCCTGAGCCATGATCAGGTTGTCAGGACAGGGCACCTGGGGCAGCTAATTTACTTCCAGCAACATGGTGAAGCTCGATGTCGAATTCAGAAAGGAATAACTGCCAGTGTGCTTGGTGGTGAGTAAGCTTCTGCGCTGTCCAGAAGTATAAGAGGTTTTTGTGGTCTGTGAAGACGATAATGGGATGTGGGTTCCCTTCAAGATAGTGGCACCACTCCGCTAGTGCACAGATAACAGCTAGAAATTCTCTATCAAAAATCTGATAATTCTGCTCCACTGGATTGAGGGATTGGGATAGATATGCACAAGGGTGGTATACTCCATTTTTGTCTGTTTGCAATAATACTCCTCCTGTTGCTACTAAAGATGCATCTGTAGTGATTGCAAATTGCTTGAGGGGATCAGCGTTATGAAGGACTGGTTTACTAGTGAATGTGGTCTTCAGCTGGTTGAAGGCCCACTGTGCATTGTTATTCCATTCAAACTTCTTATCTTTCTTTGTCAAATCAATAAGGGGTCGAGCGATGTCGGAGTAATGAGGGACGAATGACCAGTAGAAGTTGCAAAATCCTAAAAACAAGTGCATTTCGGACACATTCTTTGGTACTTCCCATTTCCGTATTCCTTCAACTTTCTTGATGTCCAATGTAACTTGCCCAGGGCAAATGACCATACCAAGATATTCGACTTCTTCTTTCTCAAATGTACACTTCTCCAGTTTACAATATAGCATTTCCTTTCTTAGCTTCTCCAGTATATGGTGTGTACATTTCTGGTGTTCTTCCAGGTTATTAGAGAAGATAAGAAGGTTGTCCATGTAGACGATGAGCCATCCTTTATTCAATTCTTGTTGGAAGGTGTGGTTCATATAGGCTTGAAATGTGGCTGGTGAGTTGCAAAGGCCGAAGAACATAACATTGGGTTCATAGAGACCAAACTCCGTCGTGAACACTGCTTTCCATCTGTCATCGGGGTGGATATGGATATTATTATATCCTGAACGTATATCCATCTTTGTGAAGTATTTTGCTTGATGAAGTCGGGCGATTAATGAAGTCGGAAGAGGGAGTGGGTATGCGTTCTTGACTGTCCATTCATTGATATACTGGTAGTCCTGAGTGGGTCTAAGATCTCCACTCTTCTTCCCTATGAAGAAGAAGCTGCTAGCTTGAGGAGATTTTGATTCGGAAATGAAACCTTTTGTGAGGTACTCATCGATGAAAGTTTTGACTGCATCTTGTTCCTTGGGTGATAATGGGTAGATCTTAGAGACTCTGGGCACATATCCAGGTTTGGTGTCAATACAGTGGTCAGTTCCTGGTCTTTCCAGTGGCAAGTGGTTTAATCCATCTTTAGCAAATACATCGGCGAAGTCATGGAGGTATGCAGGGACGAGCTTCTCAAAACTCTTTTTCTTCACCTCTTTCTCCGCTGTTGTGAACTCTTGTGACTTGCTACTGAACTTAAACAGGGTTGGTTGTTGCTCAGCATAGGAGGTCCCATCACATGTGAGAGGTGTGTCCATCGATACATCTTCAATAATCCTGACCATTTCACCGTTAAGCACATATTCTGCTAAAAATTCTCCTTCCTCAAGGGAGTAGTCCGTGATGTTTCTAACCGGTTCCTCAGGTATGTCCATCCAGACGTCATCTTTCGTGTCATAGGTTTCATCGTCTTCTGTAGGAAGCATAGCAGGTACCAATATGTCTTCATCCATTACTTCTTCAATAGAGGTGAACGGGGGTGGTAGGGGCTCTCTTCGTTCATTACTAACACTCCTCTCCGCTTTCCTCTTTCCTTTCTTCTGTTCTTTGATCAGTCACTGTTCTCTAACTGATGGTCTCTGGCGGAATGATTCTTCTGGCTCCGCCACCCTCTTTCTTGGTCTAAGTATGGGGGAAACCGGCCTTATAGGTCCTTCCGGTTTGGGTGCTCTCTCAGGTACTGGGATTGGGTTAGCTTTTATCAGTTCAGGTGCCAGGGTTTCCACTGCTGCTGTGAACAGAGTGTTTTGAACCTCATCGCTTTCGATAGGTTCCTCTACTTTCTTCAGCTTCAACTGGACCCATTTCTTCTTCGGTTGTGGTTAGAATCTAGTTGGTAGCTGATTGGTTACTTGACCATCATTGATAAGGGCCTCGACTTCCTTCGACTGCTTCATGGCAGGTAATGTGAGCATTTCAGAAGTCCAATCAATAACCGGATTCATAGCTTTGAGCCATGGTATCCCTAAGAGGATCTGATCTCGTCATCCGAGTCTGGTAATATTGAATTTTCCAATCATGACGTAATCATTCACTTTCACATGGAGTATGCAATACTGTGAAATCGGCCTGCTTTTAGAATAACTTCCATCGGTGGTGGTTATTGCAAAAGGTTTTCGTAGTGGATGAGTTCTGATGCGATGGTCATGGATGAAGCTTTCAGATATGAAGGTCCTGGCTGCTCTGGAGTCTATGACTGCAGTGGTTTCAACTAGATCCTTACAGACTTTGGAGAAAGTGTGATAGGAATGTGCATTTCTTTTTGTTCACCTACTTTTCATACAAGCTGTATGGGTACAATAGGAGAGTCTGTCGTCGACCCAGCTCTCCAAGTTAAAAATCTGTGTCAAGCCTCCTGGCCTCTTCTTCCTCTGTTTCTTTGGCAATCTCCTGCTTCCTTACAGGGATTCTCTTCTTTGGACACATATTAGCGCGATGACCAGTCTGGGCACAATTGAAGCATTGCCCTTTCTTCATGTATTCTCAGTGGTCCGCTTCAGTAAGGCTGTCATATTCCATACATCCGATCCAAGATCAGATCAGATCAGATCAGATCAGATTGATCCTGCTTCTATCCGGACCACAGATCCAATCCGGATCACTCATCTGATGCGCTACAACTTCTTGTGTTCTAAGTCCACTGCATACTTGCTTCTATCCCCTTTCGGTGATCTACCTGTACCGGTGTCCCAGCTGTGTATATTCCTGTCCTGCTTACTGATCCATTACCTGTGCTTCATATCCAACTCGCGTTTGCTGATCCACTGTGCATTTACTAATAGGCTTCCATTATACTTTGTGCATAGCCCTCCGGTCCCGGATTCATTGATTGTCTGTACCATCTACCTACAGTATATAAACTACATGTAAAACTCTAGAGAGCCTTAGTTCGAATATCATCTTAGATTCTGCTCATTCCGTTCATCCAAACCAATCCATTCCCAACTCTAAGTATCTTCCGAGACTTAGGATTGATTCCTATAGTCTACGTTTCCAACTCTACCTATGGTAGTCCATATCCATTAGTTTCTAGTACGGACCTCATCCGCTACTAGCCTTATACCTCACATTTGTCCTTACCCTCCGGATACCCTCCGGACATACTCCTTCCACCCATACGTTTCGGATATACACTGGACATGCCATATCCAATACCTTTGGACCTTTGGATCCGCTACACAAGCACATCCAGACTCTCGGACGAAGGTTACTCCTCTGAAATAAAGGGCAGAACTTGGGAAAGGGGCACAGTGCACGAACTGAGGCCAAAGCCCTTCAGATCTCTTACATATTGAGTATGATCTTAACAAAGGCGATCGACCTCCATAGTGTCTGGGTCTGATCTTTTGGAAGAAGAGATGTACTTCTGTCCGTTCTTCTTCCTTCCATTCCCTTCTCCCTTCCTTACAGCAGAGTACCTTTCCCAATTAGCATTCTGGTTGATAGCAGCTAAGATGTATGCCTCAATGGTGACTGGGATGGTTTCCATCTGGCAGATGGCGCACTGAAGGCCTGGTTTGAGCCCTTGCTCGAAGAAGTAGATGAGGGTGGTGCTTTCTTTCAAGGCTAATTCTACTATTAAAGTTCAGAATTCAGAGATATAATCGGTGAGGCTTCCCATGTGTTTAATCCTCCCGATCTTTGTCATGGCGCTGACCTTTTCATCTGCTGTGATGAATGAGGCCTTAAACTTCTTTTCGAAGTCTTTGAACTTCCCCCATGCTTCTCCCCCTTTGAATACTTTGGCATAGAAGTTCAGCACCCATGCTCCTGCTGTTCCACTTTTCATATAGGCCAAAGCAGTAGCAATCTTCTTCTCATTGGTGTCGTAGTAGTTGGAATTGATAGAGAAGTATGTTTTGACTGAATACAACCATCTCTTGGCATCTGTGGGGGTTCTGTCAAACTGACTTGGTAACCCTGCTTTTAACTCTGGGGTAGTGATTTTTACTGTCGATGTCAGTGGTGATCCGGACATTGCTATGTTGGTATCAGTACTCGTATGTCTTTGGTTGAGGTTTATCTGGGTTCAGGGTTCGCTTCGTGGTGAGTTCTTCTGAGTCTAGTTCTGGTGGTGCTGGTGCTCACGGATGTGTGGCATTCGATAAGACTTTAATCTTTTGTTACGACTGGGGTTGGTCATGACACGACTACTCAAAAGGGAGTGACAGTCATTCAGTGTCAGTGTCGAAGTATAAAAGAATACTATGCTTCGGTAAATAACAAAACAGGCTAGCTCGAGAGAGGGCTAGACTGGTTGAGTCGAATACAAGATCGTGTTCAGACTAAGACCTTAGGAGTGCTAAGACTTAGAAGATGATTCAGACAACTTGAGTTGCAAGGCTCAAGCGAGAGGAGATTCCAGGTAAAACCCAGTAAGATTAAAGTGAGGAAACTACAAGCAATACACTGTGCTTAAATAGGCCAGTATGTGCACACAGACCAGGATCATAACCAGTAAGTAAGTAGTAAGACAAATGTGGAAGGCATGAGCATATGATGATACAAAGAAGCAAAAGAGGTAAAAGGCAATGTGGCAGAACCATGTAGATACAATGGATGGTTCATAGACCGTATCATGAGAAAGGTAGTCCATGGTCATACATGTTATGTAACCGAGATAGAAGAGGAAAATGTATAGGGGCACATACAACTGTAACAGGAACCCCTCTCTGCACAATGGTTGGATAATGTCATACAAAGATACCAGAGTTCTGGGTCAAAAAGTACCAAGTATAAATGACCACCCAGTCATGAGTAGGTCCATCTAAAAGAAATTAATCTCATATGTATTCACACTTGGATGTAGATTCAATGTTGCAATTCTGGAGTTCTGAAATACACAGAATCAGCCAAAGCTTGCTGGCATAGTATAGAGTTTGGTATGCAGGTCATATCCTGATCTTGCATGGATTAAATCCATGTCTGGTTCTTCTAAGTGGGGCTTGTTGTTGTAAGTTACCTTCTAGGTGAAAAAGGAGTATGTACTGAAAGGCATCAAGTATCTTCATGGAGACTGCTTGCAAACTTTTGAGAACCAGTATCAAACCCCTGCTGTGTACAATGTCCCAAAGTCTCTAACCTTCTTGTGAGGAATGCCTCATGTACATCAATTGACACTTGTTCAGGAGAAAACATGTAGGCTTGTTGACTTGCTAATGATTCTTCAAGTGCATAAATCAAAGACAGCAAAAACCCACTTGATGACTCCAAAACTCCTGAGCACCAACTGTGCCTTGCACAACTGCTAAGATCAAAAGGCTGTGAACAATAAAGACCTAAAAGATGATTGAGATGTGAGGCTATACTAGCAAGCTGGTACAAGGTGTTGCACATCATCATATGCTCAACAGACAGCTCACTTTGGCTATGAGACCCAGAGAGCTGTACACACTGCACATATAGATGAGATAAGGGGGATGAAATGGGAGTATGGGGCATGACATTGTGTTCAAGCAGCAGAAGTGTTTCCAGTGGTTATCTTGATGCAAACAGTGAGATTGTGGGGTTTGAAGCAACTTGGTGCAAAACCACTGAAATGAATGCATAACTTACACATGTTATGGATGTTTATGAATGCTTATGACTTCTAGTAGTGCACTCATGGATTGGTGAGACAATTCTGAGACAACTTCAGTGCAATGACAACTAAAAAGGTGCACAAGCTGACTCTAGCCATATATGGCTCCCAGGAAGGGCCAAGGCTTGTTTCTGGATTTTGGATTTGCAGATTTGAAGGAAGGCCATCAAATAGGAGTGTGCACTGTCAAGGCCAGCAAACCAAACATTGATGAATTACATGATAGCCCCAGAGGTTGTGCAGGCAAAATTTCCTTTTCTGATTTGACAGTGTGAAATTTTGAATTCCACACTGTGACAACTTATTTATCTAATGTTTTCCTTACAGATATTATGAAAATCAAATTTTGTCTGGCATGGTGTGATGGTCAAACATTCTGTAACCTATTTATAGTCATTTCTATGAAGTTTACACCAAACTCCATCATCTCATCTCTGATGTTTCAGACTCTCAGACCTGCAGTTTCCAAGATTCCCACACTTCAGAAACCTTCACACTTGTTGTCATATCCCATATATCTGATCTCAGATCCGATCCAATCTGATCAATCCTGCTTCTGTCTGGTCCACAGATCCTATCCAGATGTTCCATCTGAAAGTCCCTACCTCTTGCACCCTAACTCCCTTATGGACATCTACATTTATCTCCTTTTGGCAATCCTCCTGTCTCCAGTATTCCAGCTATGTATATTTCCCTCCTGCTTATTGAGCTGTTACCTATGTCTCATTTCTGACTTGTGCTTATTGATCCACTGTGCATTGACTAATAGACTTCCATTATACATTGTACATAGCCCTTGGTCCTGGACTCATTGATTATCTGTGCTAGTTACTTACAGTATATAAACCACTTGTAAATCTCTGTAGAACCTTAGTTCAAATATCATCTTAGATTCTGCTCATTCTATTCCTCTAAACTTGAGTTACTTCTAACTCCAGTTATCTTCTGAGACTTAGGATTGATTCCTATAAGTCTACATCTCCAACTCTACCTTCAGTAGTCCATCCCTGTTAGTTTCTAGTTAGGAACTTGTTCTGAGAATAGCCTTATTCCTCATTCCATCCCTATGTTCCAGATAACCTTTGGACATGTCATATCCAAAACTTTCAGACTTCTGAATCTGTTCCATAACTACTTCCAGACTTCCGGATGCATATAATTCCTCCAAAATAAGGGGCAATACTTGGGAAAGGGGTACAGTATATGAACTGAGGCCAAAGCCCTTCAGATCTCCTTACCTTTGAGTATGGTCTTAACACTTGTAGAGCTTTGGACTTTCATGTCCCATATGGTATGCACTTTCCTTTATTCAGTAGACAGCAGATCCCTCAGGTCAAATGTTCTTGCCCTACAAGTGTAGTAGCTAGGCAAGGCTATGACATATACTAGCACAAAAGGTAGTTTGCTATCACTCTAGCTAGATTGTAGTCTTTACAGTGGTCCTTATATGGATTCCTAAGCAGGAGATAGTAGTTTTTGTACTATCCTAACTACAAAAAAAGAATGTTGACCCAAACAATACCTCATGATTGGCAAGTGCCATGTTGCCCTGGAGTATTACATGCAGTCCATCCATTCCACTCACAAAAAACACCTCATCACTGTGATCATAGAGCACTCCTATCCACTAAGGCTAGGCCAATTATCAGGTATGTATGGCTACTACCATTTACATAAATCATGTGCATGATGACTTTGTTTTTCCTTAGTTTTGCAATGGACCAATGCAACTTCCAAGTGTATGATTCCCTCTACCTAGTTGATGGAAATATTGTTCTTATGGCTCCACTCACAACTGGCCAACACCAGATTTTTTAAGTTCATCAATCTGTTATATCTAAGAATTTGCCTGTTTTCAAGTTCATGTTTATGATATCTAGAGTCCAGGACCAGGAAATGAAAAAATATGATGGGGTACCTTTAGTGTAGCTTCCAGACAGTGCTGAAGAAGTTGAATTGCTCCTGAGAGTCTTGTACCATGAAAGGTGAGCATATTTTATCTTTCATTCTGCCACTACTAGGCTAACCAACTGCACCAGTGTGCTACCCTTCAGACATCTTGATTCCAACACACCATTATTGGTGAAAAAAGTGCTGACCCTAGCCAACAAATATGGAATAGATCACTTGCAAGATCAAATTGTTAGGCATGTTGAAGCAGACTGGCCCCAGTTACTGCAGCAATGGGCCTGCTGGAGGTGGAGATCTTAGTGATGGAAGAGACTTAGTATATGTATGATGAATACAAGAATGGCTCCATCAACAACTATCTTCCTGAGCCTGATTCCCGGCATCCTTCCTGCCACTTTCTATCATTTATCTCACCTTTCCATTGAGAATAACTGGCATAATCCACACACTCCCAACATGGAACTAGAGGTCTCATATCAGAATTCCTTCTGTGAAAATCATACTACTGATTGGAGTATCCTATCCTCAAAAGACTATATTTGTCTGCTCTAGGGAAAGATAAAGCTTGCCTCCATTGCAGATCAACTCTTCTTTGCAAGCCATGTGGGCAATGACCAGCACTCATCTGATGTGTGTTCCCTGTCACAGGAATGCACCTTGCTGGCAGGCATACGGGAGACATGTCAACAGTCACCCAACATTCTTGAGACATTATATCACTTTCTAGGCAAGGCGGCTCTTAAAAATGAAGTATGTCCAGCTTGTAGATTGTATATTCAGATGGAGCTCAAGAGACTACATCACTCCATATGGGTTGAGATAACCAAGTATTTTGGCCTCACTTGATGGGCTTACTATTTAACCAATCTTGTTGTTATGTAGGTACTATTATCACATTTACTATGATTAAATCACAGCTGTATCATCTTTTGGTCTCAGACCAAAGCTCCTTAACCCAATGGGTTGGAGCCACCAGACATATAGTACCACCCAGATATATTGTAGCTAATTTCATATCAATAGATGAGATCTAATTTTATTCTTCACTGCTTTGTGGAGCTCAACAAACAAAAGGGTACTGCTTGCCATGTTATGATATTTGGGCATGTGAAGTGCCTTACATAAAATGGCTGCTTGTCTCATGCCTTGGCTGGCACAATTATTATACTCCTGCAATGCCTGGAAACTACAGCAGCAACAGGTGACCATCTCTGGCTCTATGGCATCCAGTGGCATATGCACACCTCCAAACTTTCTGATCAACCAGGTTATTTGGCTCTCTGGTCTCACAGGTTTTTGTTTGAAGACTATCAGGAATTGGACACTTCAATTAGTTCATAGACAGTTTGCTTGATAATATGAATTCTTTTTTTTACAAAAACTCCATCACTGTTACTGTGATAAGCATTCAAAATTTCAAATATTCCCAAGTCACCTCATCTTGACAAAATATTCAAGTTGTTACTATTAAACTTTGTGTAATTACATAATAATGTGTTTGCTATAATAGTTACATGCTATGATTAGTCACACTAGCATTTGCCAGCCACTTTGCACACATCCCACTCAATGCTGATAGTACTGGTCTACAAGATGAACATTAATGTTTGTTTATCCTTCTTGTTATCCTGCCAATGCCAAGCATTAACACTTGACCAGCCTGATGAGCATTAATACTCATCAAATCCTGCCTTTATCAGGCACCAACCTATGCCTCTAAGTTTTCTGATGAGTGCTGACACCCATCAGTCTTGAGTTTTGTCACTGGTTATTTCACATGTGCCACTGTATTGCCTGAGCTGGGTCAGATGTAAAAGGCCCAATGCAGATGCCAGATTGGCAAGCCCCCCCCCCCAAAAAAAAAAGGACATGTGTAATGGAATGTAAAGGTCTATAAGATGATAAAACTGCCATGGCAGAGGACAAAGACTGAGACAATTGTGGAGAACAACCATCAGGCAAATCCACATGACCTCCATGACCAGTAAATATACATGAGGTTTCTGAAAATACAATGGTTCATCAGATTATCATTCAAAATGAGAGGGAAGGAGTATCACCTCAAGAGGAAGGGAATGAGTGACAAGATAAGTACTAGTACAGGAGCCTTGTCTTTCATGCCCAAAACACACCAAGCGGTAATCCAGTTCATACTAATTATGTCATTGGCATCAAGGAAAGAGGTGACCTCAAACTTGAGGTCAGAAGTGAGGCCATAAGAATTTCAATGAAACGCAACTCCAACTCCAGATGACCAAGCAAACATAGATGAACCTAAGTGTTGGCATTGATGGTGCCTGAAGTATTGACCTGGCCAACCCTAGTGTGAAAGTTATATCCACAAGATTATCACAGGCAGTCTGAAATATAGTTTTTGGGAGGTTTCAGACAAGTGTTAATGCTCATCAGAAAACTTAGAGCCACAGGTTGGTGCCCTAGGAAGGCAGGATAACAAAAAGAATAGACAAATGTTAACATTTGCCATATAGGCCAGTATCAGCATCAATAAGTGGGAGGCTATGGCAGTGGTTGTTGCAGCATTTACTTTATGGTGAGTGTATGGCCTTGAACACATGTGCAAAGCATCATGATTATACCACCTGTCATGACTACTGGCTTTGATTCATCTTCAGCCTTAGTTGATCATGTACTGGAACAGCTGCTGTTGGCTGATATGTCTGCAATCTCAGCAGAACATCATTATGCAAAGTATTTGCAGTTGTTTAGATGGTATGATGATCCAGACCACTTTTCACAAGGCCATAAGCTTTTGTATCTTAAAGATCTTCCATGATAAGGGTGTGTACAAGGATGTGTGGTCTAAGTCATTGTGGCCAGGTGAAAACCAGTGGAAATAGCAGGAACCACTTGCTGAACTGGAAAGATGAAGAGTAAGGCAAAGAAAATACAGAGATCATTAGAGGAGAAAATAATCAATCAGGTGCAATGAGCTTCTGGTACACTGCAGTATGACTTACATAATGGATGACATGTAGATTGTATGTTGGGTCACACTAGGCCTAGATGGGCACTTCAGCACCACTCTTTTGCTGCTATGATTCATTCTATTGGCAATAGCTACATACATACTACTAGTAAAATTGACTGCTTATTCCTTAGTCTGTTCTCCAATTCTTTTCTCATCTGTTTCTGATAGTCAAGATGGCTCATACTGGTACATGTAATATATGCCAGAAGGAAGAGCTTCCCAGGTACAGAAGAAATTTCCATGCTCCTAGCATAATGCTCAAAGTTTTCTCTGGAAGTGATCCTATAACCCTTCTGCAAGGTGATGACTAGTGTTTCAAGTGCCCCATGTGTATCATGGTGACTGATAATTACCAAACAATGTACAATCACTGGGCTAGGATGCCTGTAGTGCACCAAGTTCTAGTGGACCATTATATTAAATTGCATGGTAATTTAGTGCCAGAAGTCAATAGTGAAGAGGTGCCTCCATACATAGCAGCCTCAGACTCTCAAACTTCACCAGCAGATCCTACCAGTGAAATTCAGTCAGTGCATTATGTATTTTACTCTCTATTTATCTTAAGCTCATTCTATCCATTCTCACTTGATTTACAGGACATTCATGTTATAGATTTGGACATGGCAGCATTTGATGTTATGAATGCCCAATGATGGTTCTGCTAGCACCATGGAAGATCATGGCATGATTCTTCCCATCCCTTACAGTAGCCTGGACATCATCACTTCTCCCTACCTTAATAGGATCAATTGCATTGTCTATGTACCCTTGTGCATCTTGATATATGTCATTTGCCACATTGCTGTGCAGCCCAATTCATTACAGCAACACTGCTAAGGTTCAGCACACTTGAACTCAACCTCCTTACCAAAGGTGCAAATATAGGCCCTCATTTCTGATTATGACCTCCTTCCCAGTAACATCATCATCAATTTACCAAATCCATTCCTGGCAGTCCTTAGTATTCCTTACAGCACTGGGCTATGCTGTACCTTCCCTAATTGTTGCCATGGTCCCAGGGGGGAGAAAAAAAATGGGTGAGCATATTGTCTTGTCCCACCAGTCCAGCATCTGGGAATAGAACCTGGTTAAAAGTCTGGTGCAGGTGTTATTTGATTCCAATAACACTAATTATCCAGTAACAATTCCCAAGGTTCTAGTTTTATCAGTTAATCCACCAGACATAGACCAAGCCTTATTCTTGGGATATTTACATCTTATGTCTGGAATAGATCTGTGCACCCATCTCACATCATTTCTTTCCATGTACAACTGGGATACCATTATCCAGGGTCTGCCTCCAAGCCAGATCAACATATGGATTTCTCTACTGTCTGCTGAGGAGCCTGAATTCAGTGGACTAGTTGAAGCTGTTCAAGTGCAGTACTTGGTAATTCCAAATGACATATTCCATCCTAGTGATGCATGGACTATGGTGCTACAATATATCAACACATCCATATCCAAAGGGTAAGTCAACTTCTACCATTGTATTCTACCAATACTAAGCATGTTGCTAAGGAACTTAAACACCCAACCTTTCAAGGTACTGATGAAACTAAAGACCACCATGTGATATATCTCAGTCATGTTATGCTTGCTTACTTTTGTTCTGCAGGTACAACTTGGCAGGGTCAGACTGGCAGGTTGCACTCAAAGCCTTAGGATATCTGCTCCTGTGTCTAAAGCATCTCAATGCCTTTTGGACTGCCTATGCATCCCTGGCAGTTGAACTACCACAGTATTGCAGGATGCAATACATAGCTTGTTAATGTCACTCCTGAAAGAGCCTCAAGTAATTCCCTTTAATACTTCAATATTGCTCTGCACACTCTTTATTGTATTCAGAAATGTCATGGCATCAGTACAGATCAAAAATCCAGAAGACATTAGAGAGACATTGACAGAATTGAAGTGGCCATTTTATGCATCCTCATTCAAGGAGATCTCAGTTCAACTGACAGCACTGAGTGACTTAGGGTCCAATGAGCTGACTGAGAACTCTATTCTTGAGTGAGCTTTCTTGATTAACACTTACTAGGGTATTGGCTCTATAGGATGCGGGGTTATAGAGTCAGTACAGTGATATCTCAAAGAGGATGAGTTTACCCTCTTCAGCTACATACTTGAGCTTTCTCACTTTGTCAATCATTTGACTGCCAAGTCCATCCTCATGCCTTAACTGATGTGGATGGATCAAGTGGGCCAGGAGTTTTTGAGAAGCTTTTTGCAAACACTATAAACCTTTTTCATTAAGCCATCCTTCTTGGACTCCAGCTACCCAACCTCAACCACCATGTCATTCATGATGTTCTAAATGAGACAGCCCTCAGATACTCTGTTTTAACTAACCAATGCAATACATTTCACCTTCATTGCTGCTTTCTGATCAGTGGAATGCTAGATGCATCCAAGACCAGAATCCAATTTTTATTCCAGAATCACTCCAACACCAGCAGCATAGTTTGGAATATGTCAGGGGTGTAGGAGTGGCTTGAGGTAGTCAAGACTTGCCTTGGCAAGCTCTTTGCCCTTATACACTATGGCTCTGGACAATCTGGTAGGAGAATCAAATTGAGTATCTTGTGTTGGATCAACACAGTCCTACACTCCAGGAATGTGTATTAGTTTGATGGACATCTCAATATTGTCACTTTCTATAACAAGACTCAAACCAACACTGGGAGCAAAAGGCTGATATCTCATAGCCTGGAGCCCCATGTTGGTTAGCTTTTCATACTTTGGGTGTTGCTGGTCATATCTATTCTTGTCTGCATCACTACATCCATCCGAGCTCTATCTGAAGCAGGAGCCATCCAGTTTCACACTCACATTTTCATCAGCTTGGATCAGGAGTGGGACTCTAATGATCCAAGCAGCATCCTATTGTCAATTTCTAGAGAACTAGTTGCAGATGGTAGCTTAGGACATGTATTGGGATTGGCTGTTACCTGCCATGTCTTAATAGGCTGGATGAGGAGGCACCTCCATCATTTAAAGACATCAAATATAGTCAATAGACTACAGAAACTTCAGACATTAGGCCTAACACCCACTGCATCTTGGCCACTGCAGATGTTGCAGCCAGCCCATCATTCTTGACTTCCATGCATAAGATATCCAATGTCAAGAGGCTAGCACATATTGTCCTCAATGAGGTGCAAAGTATCCTGACCTCAGAACACTATCATCCCCTTTTATGCTGTCTCAGTCAGTTTTGGGAGCTTGCAGTGCAGCTTCTCTTGATGACAGCTACAATGCCTGGTGCAGGGATGGCCCAGCTGCTTCAGAAGCTACAGATCCTGCTACCATTAAGCTGGTTTGCACATCTACCACATGGCCCAACATCATATATTCTCACTTTAAGATTGATTCACATGGTAGGCCTCAAAGTATCATGACATTTATTGTGAATTATTCAAGCCTCCATGTAGGAGATTATATACTCATTTACTGCCTGACCAAGGATGATGCCCAAACACTTGCAGAGTGATTAGATTGCAATTTCTATCATGTCAAACTTAATGAGACATGTCAAAATCATGTCTATAATTAATGGACAAGCTCACAAGGTTCCCACATCAGCAACCAAAATGTGGTCATAGAAGCTGTGGCAGTTTGTAATCAAGCAGATACCAGATTAACTTCTCTGCCTTTGCTGCACCTATTCTCTCAGGCCCCCAGAAGGAATTTGTCATGCTTTGTGAGAAGCTTGAGGTCTTTGTTAAATCAATCCTTAAGGACAAAGAAGAGTTGTCCAAGGACAAGGAGATCTGGATCAGTGGGTGGGACAAGTTAACAGTATGTTTTTTTTTTCACTTTCACTTATCAATTTTTGACTTAGCATTTTCCTAGCTTGCCCTAGAATGTTGCCACAAGGAGAGTGCTGAAGTGGGGCACTTGCTCACACTGTTGGAAGCAGAGATTGCAGTTGTGTGGTCTGTCATTGATGTTGTACAGCTATTCCAAGACCAACTGCATGCTAAGAAGGTCGTGGAGGAGCAGGTGGTAAAGGAGCTGAAGAAGAGTAAGGGAAAAGAGAACACTGTGGAGGAGGCCATTGCAGTAGCAGAGGCTAAGGAGGCTGATGAAAAGGAAGAGGAGGCTCCTATGTCTAAGAAGAAGCCACATCCCACTACTAAGAAGAGTGTAGGAGTGGTAGAGTCAGAAGTGAAGCAACCCCCTGCCTATTAAATGTACTAACTGCACATGGCAGGATCTCATGTGTGTTGGGCAGTGTGGCAGGATCTTGTGTGTATCAGGCAACTTGGCAAGGTTTGTATGCCATGCTGCAGGGCTATGCATAGGTGTTCATACAACACTGGTGAGTCTTTTTCTTTTCTCTGAACTTTTAGCACTTGCTGACTTGTTCTATAGTTCATCATACTAGGGCTCCCATCATGGAGATTGCTGTCCCTGGCCCATCTAAGGGTACCATTATGGCTAGACCCTGTAAAACTCCAAAGGGCACTATAAAGCTTTTAGATACTAAAGATGCCTTGGTTGTTTTACTGCCACAGCCTGCAAAGGTTGCAAGGAAGGAGGAGCTTGCTGTGGTAAAAAAAACTAGGGAGGAGACCAACTTGGAGAGCAGCAGCTCAAGGAGCTGCAAAAAGAAGACTTGGAGTTCCCCCTGAAGGCAGAACTTGAGTGCCCTCCATACATACTATCCCCCTTGGTAGGATTTCATCACTGTTTTTTTTCACAAACTGGGTAAGCCAAACCATACCACCATGAGAGCATATAGGCCAATTGCACTCCTGTCATATTCCATACATCTGATCTCAGATCTCATCAGATCTGATTGATTCCACTTCTGTCTGGACAATGTATCTGATCTGGATCACCCATCCAAAAGCCCTAGCTTCTTGTGTTCTAAGTCTACTGTGCATACTTGCTTCTATCCCCTTTTGGTGATCTACCTGTACCTGTATCCTGGTTGTGTATATTCCTATCCTGCTTACTGATCCATTACCTGTGCTTCATATCTGACTTGCATTTACTGATCCACTGTGCATTTACTAATAGACTTCTGTTATACTTTGTGCATAGCCCTCCAGTCCTAGACTTGCTGATTATCCATACTAGCTACCTACAGTATATAAACTGCATGTACAACTCTAGAGAACCTTAGTTCGAATATCATCTTAGATTCTGCTCATTCTGTTCCTCCAAACTTGAGCCTCTTCCAGCTCTAGTATCTTCCGAGACTTAGGATTGATTCCTAAAGTCTACACTTCCAACTCTACCTTCAGTAGTCCATATCCATTAGTTTCTAGTTCAGACCTCGTCCGATACTAGTCTTATATCTTGAACCTTTGCTCATTTGCATCCATAGAAGCTCAAGCATGAAGTCTCTTATTTGCAACTGCTTGTTAGAACTATCCCAGTTCATAACATGCTACCTCTATTCTACCTTTATGGGAATACCACTTCCACTGATGCATGAAATTGCTTCACACCACTCTTCAAGGAGCAGCTGGTAGACCGTAAAGTATGGTGTGATTAATGGCAGGCCAGCTTCACCATTGATGAATTCTCACTTCCAAATGCTACTCATCGCAAGACCATCACCATCCATATTTTCATAGGCAACCCCCCACCTCTGAATGGTGTCCCATCACAAAGCTTCTCCACTAGGTCAGGGGGCCAGTATGCCTTTTGGTCCCAAGTACATGACAGTGAATTCAAGCAAGATGTAGAAGAGTGATTCAAGATCATTGCTGGGCGTATGTTGCACCATATGGCCATCACCCATTAGACAGAGAATGTGAAAGGATATATATTGTATGGTCCCCTATACATTATAGATTAACACGAGCAGACAAGATTGTAATGCTGCAATGCATGGTACCATGTGTACTTGCATTCACCATGCCTTTATCATTAAGAAAATTTCCGTGATCAAAGTCTATGAAGTATCCTCATCCTTCATAAATGATGACATTGTTAGGGCTGAGGTCTCCATGAAGGATACATTGCCCAACCATTGCCTTATGGGCTATGATGCATGGTGAATACAGAGAACTTCATGTTTGTGAAACAAACTTACCAACCACAAGATCACGAAAAACCCTGACAAGTTCAGCTATGTCATTGAAATGCGTCAGTGCAACTCCACAGGGTGACAAGAGAATACATTGATGAATTTTTTTCTCAAATATTAATACCAAACAATGATTGCAAATGTGCGATGTGGAGTCAGGGTGCCCATCATAAAGCACATCCCAATATTTGATGAGTTGAACTACATTTGGGATGCCTTTGACTGCCTTGAGAAGCTCTATCTCAATGTCCCTGACCTCCTCATTGACCCAGCAATCCTTAAATGCATATTCCCTATTGAACTTGTCTCGAACACAATAGCAGACAGTTCAGTGCTTGAAGAATCCATGGCTTTTCCATATGATATCCATGATCCAGTACACATTCTGCTCATTATTGTAGACCCAGCCTATCACCCCAGGAAGCATGGTATCAAAGCCATTTGTTAAGTTAGCATGATTTAGAATGGTGCAGCAGGAGTTGCAGATGTGAATCATTGGATCGAAGCCAAGGAGGGAACAATTTGCAAGAGTGGTAGTGTTTAAGACATCAATAAAACATATGGGAGACATAATGATCGAAAGTGGCTTTGAGATCACCATGCCAGAGTGATCTATATAGTGGGCACAAAGTTTGAATTTAGCAATACTGAAGAGTAGTATGAAATGATGCCACAGTTGCTCCCATATTGTTATGACTGGGGTTAGTTGTGACACAACTACTCAAATGAGAGTGACAGTCATTCGATATCGGTACCTAAGCAAAAGAGCAAAGGTTCAGTAGACAATGAAGACAGATGAGTCTCATAGAGAGGACTAGACTGGCTGAGTCGAATACAAGGATCGTTTCAATGACTAAGACTTAGGTGTGCTAAGACTTAGAAAGATGATTCAGACGACTAGAGTTGCAAGGCTCTAGCGAAGGAGATTTCAGGTAAAACCCAGTAAGATTAAAGTGAGGAATTTACAAGTAATACACTGTGCTTGTGCACAGACCAAGACCGTAACTAGTAAGCAAGTAGCAAGACAAATGTGGAAGGCATGAGCATATGATGATACAAAGAAACGGAAAAGGTAAAAGATGATGTGGTAGAGCCTCATAAGTACAACAACTGGTCCATAGACCTTATTGTGAGATGAGCAGTCCATAGTTGTACATGTTATGTAATCAGAGAAAGAGAAAATGTGTAGGGGTACATATGATTGTAACACATATCATCAGATAGCCCTTGGTAGCAATACCCAAGAACAAAGGTATCTGGTGATTGAGGGAGAGATCAGATTGTGTTATCTCTACTCCAGTGAGCATGTCTTTCCAGGCCTTATCCGATGGAGGCAACTTTTTGAGCCTGTAATCCAGCAGGACAAGATCAGGCTTCCATGAATTGGTAGGGTCTGGCATGGGATTATTAGCAAATTCTGAGGACCAATACTGCAGATCTGCCATTTCTGTGAAGGGCAGTATATTGTGGCTTTGCGAGCCTTGAGAGCCTTGCGAGTCACCATCATTGCGCTCTTGAAGTTGCTCCTTGAGCAACTTGTGCATATGATAGTATATTGTGCGCAAAAGATGCTCCCAATTCTTTTCATCCATCTCTCCTGCAGTAATCTTCCCTTTTTTCCCTCCGGTCTTGGCAAAATCCTGCTGTCCTAGACTGCCTTCAGTCTCCAGCATGGAATCTCCCTCCACATTGGTATCTGTGGCCTCTGTCTGTGACTCAGCATGAGTCTGTAACTGAGTATGCAGAAGTTCAACCTTTTGTCTTTGCTGAAAGGGTGCCTTCAAGTTGAGTTTCCATGCCTTATCGAAAACTGGAGTGCCACATAGACATTGATTGCTGGATCCCCTGATCATTTTCATGTAAACAATATTATTGACATCTGGTTTAGTAAGTTTGGAGAGTGGAATGAGGGTGTCAAGGATGGAGGTCCTAAGCCAAAAGTCCTCCTCCCATAGAACTCAGGGAGAACCATTCCCCTCCAGGCCCAACTCATTTTTCATAAGTATGTCCATTTCATCCCTTGTGCGATGTACAGGATGTATGCTGACAGTGCTGACAGCTGCCAAGATATAGTTAGCGAATGACGTTGACATGGCAAACAATTTATCCAGCAGTTTGCTGTGCTGTTGTTCTTTTGGAGAGCTCACAAAGAAGCTGGTAGGCAGACAAAATTGGCATTGCCAGCTCTGTTTAATAATGGTCATAAGGGAGTCAAAGCACCCTAATATATATATAATACATCCTTTCTTACTACTTCCTTGTTTCATGACTCAGTGAATTTTCCTTGGTAGTTTGTTCAAACATTCACTGCATTGAGCCATAAGTTAGTTGGAAGTTGAATATGTGGACACTGTAACTACTGTCAGAAATTTATTTTTTGCATCATAATGCAGCAGTCCCATTAAGGCATTTGTAGTCATTTTAAGTACATTTTAATGGTATTTTGACTGATTTTAATGGCTTTGGGTAGTCTGACTGCTCAATTATAATGCTTAAGCATTTTAATCAATTAAAATGACCCTAACAAAGTTCCGACATTACTACAATGACTAGGGGTTGGAATTGCCAATGTGGACCTTGCTCATTAGTTGCTTTTTTAAGTTGGAGTCTGAATATATGTCTCTTTATCACCTCAATGTCATCCTTGTCATCTCTTGATTCTTTGTTTGGCAACTCATCTGTGTCGAGCCCTGTTGTTAAATTTTTCTTTGAGTCTCAAGCAAGCCAGTATTGAAAAAATTGTCATCCTAAAGCTGGGATATCGACATCACCCATCGACTTACAAATGCCCACACCCAAGCGACACAGTTGCTGAGCCGGAGAAGAAAAAAACATGTCATGAAGAAGACTCATCTGCTTCTGGGTCTCACACGTAAATGTAAGTTTCAATGGCCCTGTTGTATACTACATTGATGCTGATACTTATCCCAGAACTTTCTATTTATATTGTATCTTGGTCACTTCTTGTTTTTTTTTATCTAGCAGTCAATATTGTTCAACATCTCAGTGTCTTGATATCTAGTTTTTATTCAGCAAGTCTGTCAGTAAACTTGATTCTACATCACTGTCATCATAATCTATCATGTGCATCTGTTTATGTAATAGTAGGGCAGAAAATGTTCCATCCCACCTTGACCTTGCTTTGCAAGGTGACTTAGTCATTGACACCAATTAGAACAGCTGCCTTCAACCTTTACTACGCACTATCAGATCTTCGAACCATACATACTCGATGCTATCAACTATGGCTTCTCATTCCTATTGCTTGTAAACACTCACTGCATTTTGTATGTTTCTGATGCCATGTGGTGAGCAGTAGCTACTTATAGTAAATACAGCTCCATGCACCATGTGGTAACCTCTGAGTCATTCTTGAGACATTGAACTGTATGAAGACTACCTACATCCTAGCAATGCCTACAACCATCTACAACACCAATGACATATGTGCTCCATGCATGGTCACCTCGAGGAGCCTCTGGGGAGAATGAGCTATCAAGGGTTCATGTGTGATTGGGCAACTACATCTCTTATCTTGGAAACAACTTGTGCAGATCTCTTCTGTACTTAGGTATCTAGCTGTGCAATACAATGTCATTGTGATTATGAACTTGTTCATTTTCCCTAAGTCTTTTTTACCTTAACCACCACAGCATACACCCTTGGCTTTGCATGTCAAAAAACAAGAAGACAAAGTCCCAAAGTTCAAAGGGTGCTGTGAGTCCATACTATGAGTCCTTCTAACATGCACTGATGCTCTAACTTAGTATAATACTTTTCATTGAACAGAGGTGTTTTGCAAGTGTTCTGAGTGTGTTGGTGAGTGTGGTCCCCAAGGAAAGCAGGTTCCAAAGTGGAAGCAGCAGGAGCATCACAAGTGGGAAGCCAGGACACCGGTACAGGTAGATCACCGAAAGGGAATAGAAGCAAGGATGCAGTGGACTTAGAACACAAGTGCACAAAGTATAACGGAAGTCTATGTGGTAAATGCACAGCGGATCAGCAAACACGAGTCGGATATGAAGCACAGGTAATGGATCAGAAAGCAGGACAGGAATATACACAGCCGGGACACCAGTACAGGTAGATCACCGAAAGGGGATAGAAGCAAGGATGCAGTGGACTTAGAACACACGAAGTTGTAGCGCATCAGATGAGTGATCCGGATTGGATCTGTGGTCCAGATAGCAGCAGGATCGATCGGATCTGATTGGATCTGATCTGATCTTGGATCGGATGTATGGAATATGACACTGTCATCAGATATATCCATATGATGTGTTCTTCTTGCACCATTTGCTTGGTGCCATTGTTTGAGGTCTCCACTGAGCGCTCATCTAACACCATCAGTCCATTGAAAAAATCCAGTAGTGCAAAGACAACAAAGTCAAAACTGTGACTTTAGTGCCCTCAAAACCCCATGTCAAATGCAATCCTTCACCTTTTGTCACAGAAAGGTATTGAGGAACATCTTGATGCATGGTGCAGTCAATCAACTGTCCCATGAAAGAGTCAAACTATGCAAGATGGACAGATTTGGAAGACAATCAAAGGACATGATGGTAAACTCTTTTTCAACAACAGTCCAGACTGCTGTGATAAGGATGAACTCTGCATTGGTATTACTCTCGGATTTGATGGGTGCATGAATTGGCTTTATTTGCATGCTTTGAAATCCAAGGTCTTCTTGATTATAGCTTCAGTTACCAGCACAGCAGAAATGTAGGGACACACAGTTCAGGTGTGCTATCAACTCTCACATATGAGCTATTTTGACCCTGTTTGAATGTCCATCATTGATCTAATGCATAGCTTTCTTCTAGTTAAATTTGGTTGAAGATCTTATACAATTGCTAATGAATGTTGCCAGGGATTATTCACTGCCACTGGTATAACTCATGGGTCCAAACAAACACCTCACAAAAGCAAACAGAGAAGAAAGAACATGAATTGGATCATATTCACTCCTACCTTGAAACAGTAAGTATTTGTGTGTCATGAACCCTACATTGACATCTAGTTTATATTCACAGTTTGAGATGCCAAGCTGGGTGGGACAATTGCCTGGACAAGTCGGCTATCCAGCTGGTGGATCACTGATGTCAGATGAGTGGAAGGGCCTGGCACTCATCTTCTGTCCTATTGTGGTGTGTAGCATCCTTTGGATGTTGGGAATGACTGAGTGATGCTGCACTATGACAGATACCATTTATCTGGGATGAGTGGTGTCCCAAGAATGCAGCCACTTATGAGAAAGCTCTTACTTTATGGGAGACATGAGAAAGACAATGGCTCCTCCATGTAGCTGCAGGTAGGGGTCAGAAGAAAGACAAGAACTCCAGCAACAAGCCTAAACCCCAAATGGATCCTCATGGATCTGATAACTTTCTCAAGCTTGTGGCTGCATTAAAAATCATCCTTTGGTGTTCAATTCAGGATTCAGATATCCCTCGTACCAAGCAGCTACTCAATGACTATCTCCTGGAATACCTTGAAGTATGTCACCTCATGTCAGGACTTTGTGCTAATATTGAAGCAAATTTAGCTGTATCCTGATGATGTAAAACCAACCCACCACTGGGTGACCCATATTTTTGATCAACTGCATGACTATGGCCCTGTCTACAACTTCTGGACATTTCTCTTCAAATGACTCAACAAAGTATTGAAAAGTTACTCAACAAATAATCATGGTGGTGGTGAGATCAAGATTAGCTTCATGCGTGCATTTCACAAAGATGTTGTGCTGCAAAATCTGGTATGTTCATATTGGATGACACATTCTGGACTCTTATCATATCCAGCTGTCTGGTCTCAATACAAAGTCTTCAGATGAAGGACTATCAGCTGAAGACCAACTCCTCCTGGATGCTGTAAACTTGATCCTGGCAACAGATGGTGACACTTGGGGTACCGTTGCCTCACTTGCTCATGAAATGGATCAGGCAACTGAGGACTGTGAGTGTTTTATTTTCACTATGTGCGCTGTTGGCTGACTTGTACAGTTGATGCTCATTACTCACTGGGTGTCTTGGCAATCATTTCACTATCACAAAAACAGCAACATCATTTTACATGT
Source organism: Suillus decipiens (assembly GCA_016695475.1). Lineage (NCBI taxonomy): Eukaryota > Fungi > Basidiomycota > Agaricomycetes > Boletales > Suillaceae > Suillus > Suillus decipiens. The sequence goes on from MU172962.1 coordinate 126,303, forward strand.
TCATTTTACATGTTATTATCAAGATACATATCCTGATGCTGGAGTCACTGTGGAAGTGAGAAACTGATCAGATCATATTCCGAGGGGGAAAGGGGAGGTGAGCAGACACAAAATGTACCTAGCTGCTAATCTGACACAAATCTGACATCATAAATTTTAAAATGAAGATTTCATTTGGTCCATGACTAGAAATGTAAACAGACTCTTTTCAGACTTTGCCACCATGTCTTTTCCAACATCCATTTATTCTCTTCAAATACTTGCTGTTCCAATGCTAACTGACCTGGGAAATTCACTCTTTTGATGTCTGCATATGATTGGATTTAAGTAAGGTATGTTTTTCAAAAAATTTCTCCAAGTCCATCATTAACTCACACCATGTCGGATGACACAGATAAAATCAAGCTTGAGCTACCTTCAAAACTACAGGCATTCAGTTTTACCTTTGAAACCAAGTGGCCAGGGCCTATGGTAAGTTTTAGATTTAAATACAACTAACTTACTAAGTGCCTTTGTAGACAGTTGAAATCTCACTCAGATGGCCTACCAAGTGTCCCAGGTTACTACAAGTTCCTGAACATGTTGACCTCAGTGTGACCAAACCTGAAACTCTTGACTGACTTCAAGTCATGCACTGGCAAGAGGCCCAGAAAAATAAGGTAAGTACTATGCATCCTGGTAGCTAGCTAATTATGCTAACTAATATGCTTGCAAGAAGTCTGCAGCTGAAACTGTTCCAAGGATTGATGCAGAAGAGACTTTCGATAGTAGTGACACAGAGAAAGAGACTCCAGCAGCATTCAACCACTGGTACAAGGCCAAGAGGGCTGTAAGTTTATTCCTCTGTTTCTGATATTGGCACTTAATATTATGTATCAGTTGAATAACCTGACTCAAACTTCTTCTGTCAATGATATCATAGTGTGAAGTCACAGGCATATAGAGCAGGGGAACAAGGCCCAATTTTATGTATTAACACCTTTGAAATCACGAGCTGTTACTTGTTGTATGCTTGTACTAGAAAAGTTGCACTCACATGATTTGCTGAAATCCCTTGGATGTGTTGCCGAGTTGTGTCTTTGATAACTTTCTTGTCTTCACCCAACATGCCATGATGCAACTGCACTACATACAACAGTGCACTCATTCCTGCACATGTAATTTGCAATCATAAATGCTTGAACTTGCTGAATGAAACTCTCTATTGCACATCCAATCTTATGTGCACAAGTATCCTACCAGGCCCACAGGAACAAAACCTGGATCAGATACAATGATTTCTTCCTCTGATAATCTCTGATCTCCTTTGATTATGGAAAGATGGTATCAGGGTACCTACTGAGTCATGTCCAGAAGGTAAGCCAGCTCACAACCTTCAATGTTATTGATGTTAATCACCTATGGTATCATTATGATAGGTCGCCTTGTTCATGTTATCTTGGTAGCTGTCATCTGTTATGGTTCCCACCTTCACCTTGTCACCTTGTCACCTTGTCACTATGTCACTATGTCACTATGTCACCATGTCACCATGTCATGACATCACCATGTCACGACATCACCATGTTACGACATCACCATGTTACACTGTCACTACTTCACATAGTCACCCTTCACATTGTTACCATTTCACTAATCACAACATGACACCTTCCATGACCTTCCATCACATTCTATGGTATGATCTTAGCTATTATTCTCATTGGACAATATACTTTAGAACCCAGAAGTCTCTGACCTAATTCACCCTATATAGTTAGTAGTCATACCACATGTATTCTCTAACTTAACCTTAGCAATCCTAGCTGGATGTTAGTGTCATATACCAGATTCTACACTCCACTTCTACTATAATATCCTGTTCAAATCCATACATCCAGACATATCCATCCAATCTCCACTCAATCCAGTTTACATATCTGGTCTGAGATGCTCTTCCAATCCATATCTGATCCATATCCATATCTGCTCCAATCCACATCCATATGTGCTCTGATCCATGTCCATATCTGATCTGTTTATATCCAAGACTATTTCTGTGCAACTATGCATTACCCCTTTTAGGATATACCAGTGCCTCTGGCTCTTGGTCATCTCTGCCTCCAGCTATCAGTTATCTCTGCTTCTGTCTTGGTAAGTTATTCTGTACAAGTTTTATCTCCAAGTTCATAGCCTTACGTTTTGCTATACTTACTATTATGTTTCTGACATAGCCTTGGACTATGCTTACTGTCATATTCCATACATCTGATCTCAGATCCGATCAGATCTGATTGATCCTGCTTCTGTCTAGACCACAGATCTGATCCGCATCACCTATTCAAAACCCCCAGCCTCTTCTGTTCTAAGTCCACTATGTATACTTACTTCTATCCCCTTTTGGTGATTCACCTGCACCAGTATCCCGGCTATGTATATTCCTGTCCTGCTTACTGATCTGTTACCTGTGCTTCATATCCAACTTGCATTTACTGATCTGCTGTGCATCTACTAATAGACTTCCGTTATACTTTATACATAGCCTCCCAGTCCCAGACTTGCTGATTATCCGTGCTAGTTATCTACAGTATATAAACCGCATGTACAACTCTATAGAATCTTAGTTCAAATATCATCTTAGATTCTACTCATTCCATTCCTCTGAACTTGAGCCTCCTCTAGCTCTAGTATCTTCTGAGACTTAGGATTGATTCCTAAAGTCTACACTTCTGACTCTACCTTCAGTAGTCCATATCCATTAGTTTCTAGTTTGGACCTCATCCAATACTAGTCTTATACCTTGAATCCATCCATACACTCCAGATACCCTTTGGATGTACTCTTTCCATCCATACATTCCAGATATCTTTCAGACATATCATATTCAATATGTTTGGACCTTCAGATCCATCACACAAACACTTCTGGATCCTTAGACATATATTACTCCTCTGAAATAAGGGGCAATACTCAGGAAAGGGGCACAGTATACAAACTGAGGCCAAAGCCCTTCAGATCTCTCACCTATTGAGTACAGTCTTAACAGTACTTGGAAACATGTATGTCAGCATTAGCTGACTAAAACCATAGTGTACCTTTGTGTTCTAGATACTATACATGTCAATATTAGAGTTCTAGTTCTAGCTCCCTCTCTCATCATTTGCTTGCCTGTTCTCACAACAGGTTATGAGCCCTGCAATGGCCATGGAAATCATGCTCCCCTCCTCCAGCTCTGCCCTATTCAATGTCCCAAAGCTAGCTGAAGATGGTAGCAATTGGATTACCTATAAGGAATGAATGTTAATGGCAATCAGTGTGAGAGGTCTGATGTAGTTTACTGATGGACATGCAGTATGACCTGTCCCATACAAGGTCAACAAGAGGACCAAGGCTCCTAAAAAGGAGGATGGCAGTGAGCTGACAATAGCAGAGATCAAGACTCTTGATAAGAAGATTGATGAGTATGACCAGAAGGACTCACTAGTGAAATAGCAAATCTTCAGCACAATAACTAATAGGCTGCTATTGTGTGTGCAGAAGCTCAAGGCTGCTTTGGTGATTTGGGCCAAGATCTGCGATAATCACAAAGGGAAAACCAAGCTTGTCCAGATTGATCTGAGGTGAAGGCTTCAGGAGACCAGATGTGAGGAGAATGGAGATATAAAGACTTACTTTAGCAAGATGCTTTGGCTCTGTAAGTCACTGACAGGCATGGGTGCCACCATCAAGGAGAAAGACTTCTATGCCATGATATTGGCATCCCTCCCAGAATCCTATCATCCCCTACTCTCATCCATTAGCATGGCTATGAAGATAATCAGTGCATACATAAGCTCCTATGAACTAATCAATATCATCTCAGAAGAATATGAGCATTGATAACTCACCAGTCAACAACCTACCAAAAGGGGACCCAATTTGGCCCTATCAGCCAGAGGACCTCCAGAAAAAGGAAAACCCTCATCCACCTCCTCACCCCAGTCCAACCTGAATGCAGTTTGTCATAACTGCAACCAAAAAGGCCACTACAAAAGCAATTGCTGGAGGCCAGGGAGAGGAAAAGAGAGTCAAGGACCAAACCAGAGAGGAAAGAGGAGAGGACACATCCAAAAGCAGAGTGTGAATGCTGCAAAAGAGTCAGAGGGCCAAGAGAACTATGCTTTCATGACAGACAACCTTGCCAATATTGCCCAGAGGATGAACATACCTCCTGAATACCATGGAGCCATAGTAGACTCTGGCACAACCTCCCACTTCTGTCCTGACAGATTGAAGTTCTTGAACTTTGTTCCTATCACCCCACAAGATTTATTCACTGTGAATGGGTCAGTTCTCAGCACTACTGGCAGAGGAGACATCAAAATAGACTTACCCTTGGGGACAAAGAGAATAACTGTCACCCTGAAGGATGCATTATATGCCCCCTCTATGACATTTACCATAATCTTGACCAACAGAATCACTTCTGCTGGATTAGTGGTCCTGTTTGAAGGCAAGATGTGCCAAATCTTGTCAAAGGGGCCCAAATGCAAAGTTATTGCCGAAATCCTGCAGCTCAAGAGTCTGTATAGCGTAGCCAGTCAGAGAACCTATCACACTCATATCACAAGGGTGAAACTTACCTTGGCCAAGGTACATCATGCCCTAGGCCATATCTCCCAGAAAGCTGTCCTGCAAGTTGCAAAGGATTAGCTCATTGAAGGTCTGGATGTTAACCTCACCTCCCCTATCAAATTTTGCGAGGCATATGCAAAAGCCAAAGTGACTCATCAGCCATTTCCACAAGAGTCAAAAATGTGTGCACTGACCTATGGAGAACTCATCCATACAGACTTGTGAGGCCCAGTGCAGACTACCAGCCTCAGTAAGATAACCTATTACATTAGTTCCATGAATGATTACACCCATGAAATGAAGGTCAAGTTCCTGAAAGCTAAGAGTGAGGCATTGGAGGCATTCAAGAGGTATGAGGCATGTCTTACTCATCAAAACCCCAGGATCCATCTATGAAAAGTTTGATCAGACTGTGAAGGAGAGTATCTGAGTACAGAGTTTGATAAGTATCTGTTAAACCAGGGGATCGAGAGACAACTTACCATCCATGATTCACCCTAGCAAAATGAAGTAGCTAAGCACCTAAATATGACCCTGGTTGAGCTTGCTAGAGTGATGCTCATAGGGTGAGACCTCCTGAAGTTCCTGTGAGTGGAAGCTATGAATTATGCTACCTGGTTAAAGAACCACTTACCCTTGAGTGCCATACCTGGTGCTACACCTCACCAACTTGTCTATATGGCAAGACCCAACCTGTCCATGGCCCAGGAGTTTAGATCAAAGCTGTATGTCCACTAGCTGAATGCTAGAAAGCTTGAAGCCTGTGCTGAGGAGGCTATTTTTGTTGGGATTGATGCAGATAGCAAGGCATACCATATATATTGGCTGGCAAAAAAGTGAGTCTCGGTCGAGTGAAACATAATGTTTGTGCTGCCTGATGTGCTTGTTGACCAGGATGTGCTGGACAAGGGGAAGTCGAGACCTATTGAGAAGGAGATGAGTACTGATAGCAATGCACCTAGCATCCAGCCCATCCCACTTACCCCAGATCCCACTCCTACTCCAAATGCCCCAGAACCTAGGAAAAGCCAAGCCAGACCAGCTCCAGGGTACTATGTCTAGCTCCAAAAGGGCCAAATGGCAGCTGTAGCCATCAAATTCATGAAAGATGCATCAGATTTGGATCTTCTAGATGAGGAAGCTCACATTCACTTAGCCTTAGCAATGGCTAAGCCAGAGCCCACTTTGCAGCAGGCTCTGAATGGTCCAGATGGTTCAAAATAGTAAGAAGCACTAGACTACAAGATCAGTCAGCTGGAGAAGTTGGGAATGGAGGACATCATGGACTTACCTCATGGATCAAATATCATACCCTGCCACTTTGTATTAGCAACTAAGCAAGGCCCCAATGGCAAAAAGCTCAAGCTGAGAGCCTGACTTGTCATGAATGGACAATGTTAGCAATATGGTGTTGACTACTTCAACACATTCGCCCCAAAGGCAAATATGAGCACAACATGTACCATATTGAGCATGGTGGCCCAGAAGGACAGGGAGATTCATCAGGTGAATGTGAAGAGTGCTTACCTTTATGCAGATATTAAGGAAGACATATATATGAGGCTGCCTCCAGGATATCAGAAGGATGGTCAGGAGAGAAAGGTACTGAAGCTAAAGTGCAGCTTGCCTGGCTTGAAGCAGGCAGGTTTTGAGTGGGCAGAGGAACTAGCAGGAGTAGTTCTGAAGATGGGTTTTAGCCACTCCCAGGTCAATCAAGTGGCATACTTCAAATGTACTCCTAAAGAGCACATCATCATTATTGTGTCAGTTGATGACATGGCCATCATTGCCAATCACAAGTCCCACATCCTCCAATTCAAGTCAAAACTTAGCAAATTCTTTGAGATATCCTGGGTGGGCTATAATGGTTATTAGGGCTAAAGGTAATAAGAGATGGAGTGGGACACATCATTACTCTTTCTCAAAAGGCCTATGTTGAGACAATTATCAAACATTTTTATCTGGGGGATGCTAAGACTTCCAGACCCCCATGGAACTGGCCACCTCCCTGTCCATAGAGCAGTCCTCTGGAATGCATGCAGAGCTAGCTGCCATGTGAGATGGATGTACCATATCAATAAGCCATCTGCTCATTGATATATGCAGTGATGAGCACATGTCCTGATATCACCTTTGTGGTAGCAACATTGTTGCAGTTTATGTAAAACCCTAAAAGGGCACACTGGGAGGCTAGTAAGTGAGCTCTTCACTACATGAAAGCCACTGACAACTTTGAGCTCACCTTGGGATCTATGAATGCTGGGATCAAAGTGTTTGTTAATGCAGATTGGGCTTTGCAGCCACAAAGGCACTCCATGAGTGGGTACATAGTACTCCTCAATAGAGGCCTAGTGTCCTGGAGTGCAAGAAAGCAGCCTATAATTGCCCTATTGATGACAGAAGCTGAGTACATTGCTCTGACCAGTGTAGTGAAGGAAATACTGTACCTTCAATTACTCCTTAGCGAACTCTATGAGCAACCAAGCCTCTCTACCCCCATATTCTGCAATAACCAAGCCACTATAGCATTAGCATCCACTGGGAAGTTTCAATCATGTACAAAGCATATTGACTTGAGGTACCACTTCATCTGCTCACATGTGAAAAACAGCACCTTTGAGCTCTTCTACTGCCCCACAGATGATAATATCACTGATGTGTTCACCAAGGCATTACCCTGCCCCCAGCTACAAAAGCTACACACCCACATGGGTCTGGCATGTGCTTAAGGGGGAGTATTGAAGTCCAAACAATCTGAAGAGAGAGAGACTGAGGAAGCCAAAGAATCTGACATGATAGGTATAAGTGTCATATTCCATACATCCGATCCAAGATCCGATCAAATCCGATCAGATCCGATTGATCCTGCTTCTATCCGGACCACAGATCCAATCCGGATCACTCATCTGATGCGCTACAACTTCGTGTGTTCTAAGTCCACTGCATCTTTGCTTCTATCCCCTTTCGGTGATCTACCTGTACCAGTGTCCCAGCTGTGTATATTCCTGTCCTGCTTACTGATCCGTTACCTGTGCTTCATATCCGACTCGCGTTTGCTGATCCGCTGTGCATTTACTAATAGACTTCCGTTATACTTTGTGCATAGCCCTCCGGCCCCGGATTCACTGATTGTCCGTACTATCTACCTACAGTATATAAACTACATGTAAAACTCTAGAGAACCTTAGTTCAAATATCATCTTAGATTCTGCTCATTCCATTCATCCAAACCCATCCGTCCCAACTCTAAGTATCTTCCGAGACTTAGAATCTGATTCCTATAGTCTACATTTCCGACTCTACCTTTGGTAGTCCATATCCGTTAGTTTCTAGTATGGACCTCGTCCGCTACTAGTCTTATACCTTGCATTCGTCCTTACACTCCGGACGAACTCTATCCACCCACACGTTTCGGATATATACTGGATGTGTCATATCCAATACCTCCGGACCTTCGGATCCGCTACGCAAGCACTTCCAGACCCTCGGACGAAGGTTACCCCCCAGAAATAAAGGGCAGTACTCGGGAAAGGGGCACAGTGCACGAACTGAGGCCAAAGCCTTTTCGGATCCCTTATACATTGTGTTACAATCGTTGTACGCCCCTATTCATTCTTCTGCGTTGCTTATGTCATTATTACCTTAACGGTTGTATTCGTGCACGATCAGCTGATCGTCTCCTTTTTCTCTCACAGTCACTTGACTGTACGTTCTATTCTGTTCTCTCTTGTTCTATAACATTCCATGACGTTCTCTGTGACTCCCTGTACTTCTATCATGTTCTATTGACTTGTACCGACTCATAGACCTGCCCTAAAGTTACCTACATACTTTAGTATTTAAAGGCCTCCATGTACTCGTATATTCTTCACTTTAATCTTACTGGGTTTTACCTGGAACATCCTTCGCTAGAGCCTCTCAACTCTAGTCGTCTTTGTGAAGCTAGCTTCTAAGTCTTAGCACTCCTAAGTCTTAGCCTGAACCTAGTTATATTCGACTCAGCCAGTTTCGTACTGCTACCAGCACGAAACTATCTGCGTCGTCTGACAACGTCGTAGTCTTTTCTACGTAAAGCGTTGATACGTTAACGACCGCTGTTCTCTTTTGAACCATCGTTCAACGAGCCCATCCCAGTCGTAACACATTGAGTACAGTCTTAACAATAAGCAGGAGAGAGAGGTCTGAGCACATGAGCCAGATGGGCCAATAGGCTGTGCCCAAATGACATTGGCTTGTGCCCTGCAATATACATATGTCAGAAAACTCCTCCTTTGCATTCCTTACTTACCTACTATAAAACTAAGTGCCCATCAGACACACACATCTCAGTTCTAGTTGAAACTGAGATGTGAGTACTTGAAAACATGTATGTCAGCATTAGCTGACCAAAACCATAGTGTACCTTTGTGTTCTAGCTCCTCTCCTATCATTCACTCACCTGTTGTCACAACATGAACTGCCTCAGAAACATCAGGAAAAACACATGTGACTACAGGTGCTATATAGTTGCTGTAGTACCTGTAGTCCAATGTGTCCAGTCCCATCTATACGCAGCTATGTAGCCACCTGCCTAGTATATAGTGCTATGGTAGCCACCTGTAGCTGGTCATAGCACACTACAAGCTGCTACAGGGTGCAATAGCTAACACTAGTAGGACCTTATAGTATTTTCGCTTTTTTGAGCTACAGGAGCCAATTTTTGTCACTGACTGAAATCAACAAAACTGAATAGAATTAGTGCATAGCACACAACATGTGTACAGTAGCCTGCATATTGACTCAACCTACTCCTCACAACTCCCCTCTTGTGATTCTCTAGTCTTGGCTTCATATTCTTGAATCACATCATCAAATATATTGTCTGTGAAGCTAATGGGAGTTGCCTGCCAAGCTGTCCAGAGTGAATTCACACCAGCATGGAGTCTTATCATCAACATCAGTTACAATAATAGTCAATGCAGGTGGCCAGGAATATACTGAGCAACATTGAGGACATTGATACCAATTTTACTAAGTAGGTTGTAGTCAGAGGTCCACTCATCAAACCACTGCAAGGAGTTGAGATGAACCTGGTAGACCAGAGAATAAGTAGCTGATGAGAATTTAATGTCTTTCTTAACTCCGGTCATCCACTTGTCAATGCAACATCTGATCTGTCAGATCTTAGGGGTCAGCTACAAGACTGACACTGGATTGCCCAAACACACCCACTGCTGTGAGTATAAGTGCCAGAATTTCAACTGGTAAAGGGTCAATTTTCTCTACTGTGAATGACACCAAGGCTTACCACTGTGGTTCACAAACCACATGTTGTTCACAGCTGACTGTATTAATTCAGTTTTGTATATGCCACATTTTATCTCCCAATCCAGTTACTCCACCAGTCAGACATCAACAAATGATGGGCCAAGATAGAATCAGTGATGCACCTCAAAAATGAAACATAACACATCCATCAGAGATTCAACCAGGTCATCATTTTATTCAATGGCCACTATGGACTTGAAGTATGCCTTGTCATCTACACAACATATAACATCAATCAGGATAAAAACCTCAATGTTACAAAGGGCCTACTTACTATTTTGACAAATGGAGGAGTAAATTGAATAGTAAGACCTGCTAAGTTAGATGCCTTGCACCAGGCCTCCTTGGCTAGCTTCAAGGCAGATATGGTCTACTTACCTGTCAGAGCATATGCAGACCGTGTGTCATATACCGGATTCTACACTCGACTTGCACTATAACATCCTGCTCATATCCACATCCATCCAATCCCCACTCAATCCAGTTCACATGTCCAAGCCGATACACTTGTCCAATCCATATCCAATCCGAGACACTTGTCCGATCCACATCCAATCCGAGACACTCATCCGATCCAGATCTGATCCAAGACACTTGTCCGATCCATATCTGATCCATATCTGATCCGTGTTCATATCTGAAACCATTCCTGCACACCTGCACATTACCCCTTTTAGGATATACCTGTGCCACTGGCTCTCAGTTATCCCTGCTTTCACTTCTTGGTCATCTCTGCCTCTGGCTATCGGTTGTCTCTGCCTCCGTCTCAATAAGTTATTCCATACAAGATTTATCTCCGAGTTCATAGCCTGATGTTTTGCTGTACTTACTATTATGTTTCTGACATAGCCTTGGACTATGCTTACTTACCTTCCGGCATGCTACCTACAGTATATAAACTCGTAGTACTACTCCTGCAGACCTCAGTCTGATCATTGCTTGTATACTCACTTATCCTGCTGTCTATATAACTCTGTTTCTGTTCTCACTTGGGCTCCAGCTCTTGTAAGTCTCTGGCTCTGGACTATGGGAGTACTCCCTAGTCCGGAGCCTTGACCCTCTGTCCTATAATCACTTTCGGACTTCGTCCGATTGTAGTCCGTCTTCCATTCCACCTTCGACTCTACCTGTAGTAGTCTTCCTCTGTTAGTTTCTACTTCGGACCTCATCCAAAGTAGTCTATACACTCTCTACTTCACATCCGGGCCTACTCCTCCATAGTAGTTATACCACTTCATCCATCCATACACCTATCCATCTATCTGTCCATCTGTCCATCCATCTATCCATCTATCCATCTATCTATCTATCTGTCTGTCTACCCATCCGTCCATCCATCCATCCATCCGTCCATCTGTTATCCATCCAACACTCCGCTATTCCTGCTTTCGGATCCTTGGACCTTCGGATCCTCATACCTTCGGATCCCTGTACCTTCGAATCCTTGGACCTTCGGATCCTCATACCTTTGGACCTTTGGACCTTCAGACCCTTGGTCCTATGGTCCTATGGTCCAGTCCTATTCTATCCTTCATCCTATTATAACATCCCTCACTGTTCTACTCTGGACTTCGTCCAAGTAGTCTTGTTATCATCCCCTATCATCCAGGAATAGTTCCGGCGCATTCCCGCACTCATCCAGAAGTCCTTGGGAGCTCTATTGAGGTATCCTGCCCTAGAGTTTGTCCGGACTACATCTGGACTTCACCAGAACTCTCCCTAGGACTTCATCCAAAATTAAGGGGCAATACTCAGATAAGGGGCACAGCACGTGAGCTGAGGCCCAAGCCCTTTATGATCCGTTGACCTGCACCAAACTGGTCTGGTGCATGGCTGACTAAGCACTCAAAAATCAGTGCACAATCTTACATTTTTTTCTTTCCTCTTTCCTTATTATTTCTATTTCATTTTTCATGACTGTCTTCACATATGTTTTTGGTTCTGAAAACTATGCCAAAGAATTCCCACAAAAGGTCAGGTGACCTCAGAAATTTAATTATGTAAGGTTGTCTGATGAAAAATTCATGAAACTCACACTGTCTACCTGGTGCAATTTCTGCAAATATGCAATATATATCCCACAAGTACATAATTGACATTTTTTTTTACCTAGAATAGTCACTAATAGTCACCTGACCTCAAGTACCTGCATAGCCATCAATATTTCACATGACTTTCTCTCACACTGTGAGCATATTACAAATCAATTCATGATGATATTCAATATTTAAGGGAGGTCAGCACCCCACCAATGTGGGAAAAAGGGTAGCATAGCCATTCATTTTGTCTATATAAGACCCACCTTTTTGTCAATAAAAAAGAGATTTCCCCCCCTCAGAAAATATAATTGAGAGTGAAGTGTGACCAGCACTATCAGTACACTGTCAACAACAGTGAGATTGGAGGTGCTACTCTGTGAGACAGCATTACCCTGAGCTCACTGTCTTCAACAACCAGCAAGACACCAAATCTTTTTCTTTGTCAAAAACCTTCTAGTTTTCTTTCATCTGTCATCTTTCTTTCTTCTTTCTCTGTTATCTGTTTCCTTGCCTCTATTTCTGTTCTTTCTTTCTTTCTTTCTTTTTTTTTTCACTTTTCTTTCACTTTTTTTTTGTCTTTTGATCCTCTCTCTCTCTCTCTCTCTCTCTCTCTCTCTCAGTCTCTCTGTCTCTCAGTTTGCTGGTGCTAGTGTCATTGTGTCTCTGATCTTTGTGTTGTCTCTTTAGTCCATCTAAGGCCAGAGTAGCTTAGTGGGAGAGACTTTGGAAGTTGATAGCAACACTTGATATCACACATCTGAGTAGTGATACTGAGCCAAGGTTGTCACTGACTGATAAACTCTAGTTATTAAAAGGAGACTTGGAAGTAAAATCCAAGGACGTCCATTCCTGCTAACTGCTTAATACTCATAGTGAGTTCCTTGGCAGCAGGATTCAGTAGCAAGCTAGAGACTCTTGAAGCATTGACTAGTCTTGACCAGGGATTCTACCTGCTTGTGTGACAAGGGTGATTGTTGTAACTTCCCACAAACTACAGTAGCACAGTTTGCACCAAAACACCTGCATTCCATTAGAGAGAGTGATTTGACTGCTGTTTTGCTTCTAGTTTGATTGACTTCTGTGTCTTCCTTCCTTGCCAGTCTCACAAGAGTACCCCTTTGCTGACCATAGTTTGAGGAACGTGAACAGCCACCCATGAACAACCACGTTATCAGTCATTGGCATTCGTCTGAATCTCTGACCGTGGGGATATTTGGTTTTGTAGGTGTTTCTCTATAGACCACTTATCCAAGAAGACACCGTTAACCCTCTGAGCATGTCTCTAACACCGTGCAGGGATACATAGAGTGAACAGCAAGATGTGTATGGCAGACTGGTGGAATGAGACACAAGTAAGATTGTTCAAGAGGGAGTAATAAATAAAGGGACTGACCTTGTAATGAAATGAAGAAGTTATTGGGCTGTGAACATTTGGCCACACTATTTCAGCCTCCTCTGCACTTGGTAGGCTTTCTGACACAGGAGAGACAGCTGGAGACCCAAGAGGTCTGCTGACTCTCCTGGCACTGCCTGTGGCTGTACACTTCTTGGCAGCATTGTTGGGCATATATAAAAGAAACAAGAAATGACTCAAGAGATGAGACACAAGAGAGAACCAGTTCAACCAGTGCTTAGCTAACTCAATCCTGACCAGTGACATGACAGTGTAAAAGTCCCTTGCCATGACAAAGCTAATATTCATCATGACCATGACTGTGACAAAGCTGCTCCTCACTATGTGATTCCCACTCCCAACATGTGGCCTACCTCTAAGATCTGAGCTAGATCTGGTATGTGTGATGTATGGTGGCAAAGCAAAGCATGGGATATTACTCAGGAGACATGCGACTTGGACTTCTATATGACATCCATCACTAATAACTTTGCTCTGGCAGGTCTTGCTACTGCAGATGACTTCCAGCCCTCATACATCCAACCCCTGAAGATTTTCAACACTGCCATCAAGAAAATCACAAATGTATGGGCTGCTCTCCTTAGTTGGTAGTGAACTAATAATCAAGTTATAGGTGCAATCATATGCAAAGATGGCATTGGGTATGCTTTCTACTGCAGCCAAAGTATGTTCTATGTTGCCCAGAGACCCACCTCCTGCTTGGAAGTTATAGTTACTTGTAGATTATTCTTGCTCAAGCAGAGCTTGACCAATCAGTACATTATCTTCTCTAGAAATTAGATGAAGTTTATAGCTTCATTACTTGAGACAACAATCTTTCCAGGGCTGAATCCATGGGAGATATCATCAGAAAGATCGCTCAGCAGACTCCTAAGTGTGCCTCAATGCTCTATCATCCACTCATATCCTGTGGCCTGTCTTTTGGCCACTTGCAGATGGCAGCACTTGATAGCTGGTGCACTATCAAGCAAAAGCTTGATAGCACCTCAAGGTCAGTTTTCTTTCCTTTGTTGCAGTACTAACTTGCCATTTGTTATTCCCAGCTGCGCTTGATAGCTGGCACACATCAAGCCTTTGCTTGATAGTGTGCCTCAAGGTCAGTTTCTTTTCCATTGTTTAAATTGTTTCATGGCTATCCATGTCTCTAGAGACTGGCACCTCTTACTTTTCTTCTGTTCTTAGGTCCTTGGCTATCCATGTCTCCAGAGACTGGTGCCTCTTACTTTTGGATCTGGGGGATATGTTCCTGGCTATCCATGTCCCCAGGGACTGGTGCCTTTGTCTTGGCTATCCATGTCTCCAGGAATTGGTGCCTGATACTTTGAGATCTGGGGGATGTGTTATTGGCTATCCATGTTCCCAGGGATTGGTGCCTAACACTTTGAGATCTGGGGGATGTGTTCTTGGTTATCCATGTCCCCAGGGATTGGCACCTTGAAATTTGAGATCTGGGGGATTTGTTCTTGGCTATCCATGTCCCCAGTGATTGGCACCTTGGAGTTTGAGATCTGGAGGATTTGTTCTTGGCTATCCATGTCCCCAGTGATTGGCACCTTAGACTTTGAGATCTGGGGGATTTGTTCTTTGTTGTCCATGTCTCCAGGGATTTGTGCCTTGAACTTTAGAACACTAACTACATTTCTTTCTCTAGATTTTGCACCCCTGCATTGTTTGTTGAGTCTGATTTTTGTGCTTCATGTATACTCATATACTAACTGCATTTTCTCTAGCTCTAACCCATGACCATGCTTTAGTCATACAACTATGTAGGAAATCACCCATACCCATGATCTAGAGTGGTAGGTCACCAGATGATAACCTATACCTAACCCACAAACTATGCATACCCATGCTATTGCCTAAAGGAAGATAAGATAATGTTGGCATCCAGTACAAGAATAGTGAATGGTTGGACTATTCTCACACTGCCCAAGGAAACTGGCTCATTTGCTCAAATGTATTGTTCAGCTGGCTGATGCCTTTCCACAGACTGCAGGTACAGCAAACCTGATGCACCATGTAGCAGAAAGCGACACTACTCAAGGAGGCTGGCCCATTTGCTTAAATGCATTGTTCAGCTGGCTGATACCTTTTCACAGACTGCAAGTGCAGTAGACCATCTTCTGCAATGGTTTTGCACCATCAGCCTATATAGATTGTGCAGAGATGACATTCTTTGGATGAGACATCAGCCTACTAGGGTTCTGCATAACTGGCCTACACAGGTAGTGCATAGGCCAGCCAGTGTCCTGTACATCAGGTTTTGCAGGCCAATGTACATGTCCTATCAACAGGTTCTGCAGTAGAAGTGACTGAAGGGTCTGATGCCATTAGCTACTAAGTACCCTGACTATATAGAGTCACTGGGAATTTTCCTGATTTGAATGGACCTACATAAAACTGAAGTTTCATCAATCAGGCCAGAATTTTAATCAAGCTCAAGTCCCAATTTCAAGCTTCAGGCTGCAATGATTATGCAAACATACTCTGAATTACTCCATTAAGTGTAAATTCTTAACTCATAGTACATCTGAGTGATAATGCCATGGAAGAAGGTACACATAACTTCTCTTTAGTCATTGAATCTAGGGTTCATCTTTTCTAGGCATGTCCAAGGGGCCAGTCAAGCTAACCACCCTCAGTTTCATTTGTCAAAAATAAGGAAATGGAAAGAGAGGATGTTAGAGCAATACTGACAGTATTTGGTAGAACAAAGGATTATCTGTACATCATACAAGTATGTTTTGTTCTATCTAATATACCATGACTTTGAGTATGCACAATGACTTTGAGGACATAGTTTGACTTTTTGCTACATACTGAGTTTAAGCCTTAGTCTATCTCATGTGATTTGATAATTTGGTTATAAATACATGATCCATTTCCTTGTGATAATATTGTTACAGTGTACATATGCATAAGCACATGTTGGGTAAAGATAAAAACTAGAGATATTTAGTAGAGATATAACATATATTTCAGATAAAATGTTTACAAAACTAGCTAATCTAAGGCTGCAAATGATCTGGGATCCAATTTATCAACATTGTAGCACAATGATTTTTCCCTAAGCCTCTGTGAGAGTCTTCATGGTGTCTTTCAATGAAGATGAAGATTGCTGAGAAAGTCTTGAAGTGCATTGGCTTTGAGTTGTGAATGCATACCAGTCCCCTTGTTGTATTACAGTAATCTGCCCTAAGAACCATCTCTCCAAACTGGTGGTCCATTCTCCTTCCCATCCTATATACTCTGAAAAGATGTCCATGAGAGGCTGTAAGGTATAGTATTGTCAGTCAGGCCCAATAGAAGATTGATGTGAGTGTCTGTGACTGTGTTGTTGACATTGGGTCAAATGTGCTTGAGCAGAGGAGTGACAGTCATATTGAGTCAACACATACTCTCTATGTCTGGGCTCTTAATGACATGGACTTGCAAGCATTGCATCTCCTTCTGTTGCTTGGCCTCCTGCAGTTCATTCTCTCTCTGTTACTTGGATTCCTGCTGTCACTGAGCCTCCTGACACTCAATTTCTTTTCTTTACTCAGCCTCTTAATGCTTGGTTTCCTTCCTTTGCAGTCATTTTATGATGGTCCTTATCATCAGATCTATGAGTGTGGAGGTTAACCAAGTGTTGTCAGACAAAAAGGCTGCAAGATGGAGTGTTCTTCTGATGCTACCTGAAGCTAGTATGACCAGTTTCTTGTAGTAAGGTAAACAGAGCCTATCAGTCTATAGGCAAGGTCAAAAGACAATATGGGTGAAGATTGGCAGAATTTACTGCTCATTCAATACATATCTATTAACCATATTGACATGTCCACCCATGTTATTTTAGCCTCACACATGATATGTAGTTTTTCCTAGAGAGTCAACATTCAAAGAGGTAATGGATGGTCTTTATATCCAGAATGGATTATTGAGCATATTTCACTCTGAATTATGGAGTGAAGTGACTCTCTGAGGATACTGACCCAGGTCTTTGATGGTATATTAATTATGAGATCAAGGTCCTCTTTGGGACACACTCTGGAAAAATACAATATCTCAGTTTCTGTAATCCAAACAATGTCAATGTCAGGAACTTAAGATTTCTCCAACAGTGACATCATCAGAGGGAGTCAGAAGCATTTTATAGACCATTTCTGGTATATACATGACCTCTGATAAGATGTCAAGGTCATCTGTATCCAATTGGTTGTCTCTGTTAACCTAGCTTCCAATCAGTATGTTAACAGTAACACATGGTAGAACAGGAGCAACCATGGGGGAAGGTGTAAAGTCATTGTCTGAAAAATGATTCATGATTACTCAGAGTGAGTCATTGGATGACTTTCTGTAGGCAAAATAATCCAGAATAGAATATACCAGAGTCTCAAAAATATTACCTATGCTGCTGATATGTTAATGTATACTGAAATAATCCCCTGTACACTCATTCAATAAAATTTAGTCTGGTCCTTAATGGATGATAACTTTGCAGTCCAGCAGCTGCTTCTCAATAAAGACAAGGCGGAACATTTTGATGACAATGAGAGACTTATGGTGCTTGCTGCCACTATCATTTCTGGGAGTGAGGTATCATGACAAGAGCACATTGACACTTGGCACTCACATCATTTTGACCCCAACTACTTCCAAATCCTTGTGTCAACACCCTATGGAAGGTGCAATATGATAGTCAATATGATAGAGCCTTCATCACTACAATAGTCATTGATGTGCCCACCTTCTCCTCACTACTTACTGTAGGCTTTGTGCAAGCTGGTATGAGACACCAATACCTTGTGAGGAAGTCTCTGGATATGGAACTCCAAGGATAGATAAACACTCCCTTGATGCTATAGGGGCACTTGGGCTTGTACTACATTATCTCAACTCTACTATGCATGTCATTAGCCTCCAGTAGATCTTCACTATTATCCTCAGTAGTGTCACACAATATCTTCACTTCAGTCTTGGTCTTCTCTTATGGACCCTTTGGACTCTACCTGGGGCCAAAATTCAATGGCCTAGAGGCCTAGATTTTGAGCACTATAGCACACTTATTGTGGCGCATCACCCTAGACTTGAAGGGGCATTTGGTATCAGGTTTAAAGGTTTTGAAGCACATTATTACATCAGATAAGTAATTAATTATGTTATAAGTCCATTTGCTCATCAAAAATGCACTGTAAAATTATTGTAAGGTAGTAGAAAATTAACTTCAATATTACAAGTGTAATTAAGCTTATAAAGTAGTGTTATATCTTCATGACCATGCTTGAAACCAGTTTCACACATGCTATTGTCATTGTCTGTATCAAACAGGTCTTCTTTGACTGTACCATCATAGTCTAAGTAGTTGTGGTAAAGTTCAATATTGCCCAATTTCAGGTGAAACATCTGAGACAAGCAATTGTTCCTTGCACATTTTGAATTTTTCTTTGGTAATGAATACATGCTTGCAAGATTTCTGACCTTTGGATGGATGTTCTTTGCCATCTGGCCAGAATTGACCTGCCTTACTACAATAGGTGATGACTAGCATGAAGGAATTAGATAGGAACCAATGAATATTCAGAGAATTTAATTGTAGGACATCATTTTCTTGAACTAGGTATTTACTTAGCCTCTGGCCACAGCTTTTCTGCCCAAGCTGAGGCCCTAACGGATGTTGACCCCTTGCCATTGCCTAAGGTTCTGAGATAAGCTGTCAAAAATAAGAACAGCAGTTTGACTCACTGGGAGTACATGACTGTACTGGATGTGATCTGCTTGTAGACATTACTGCAAGTTGTTTATGAGGTCTTAAGATGGCAACCTGTGATGCATTTGACCATTTCACATTAGATTTTTGGCAAGCCATATGGATATCAGAGAAAACAGTTAGTTAGTTATCAAGCAAGATATTACAGAGATGTATGAAATATGAGACAACAATAACTCACTGGAATTTTCAAAGAGAAGTCTAGATGGTGTTAACAATGAAAGATGAACAAGTGAACTCAAGTTGCAACTAATTAAAGCACACTAGACTCTGATTAATAAGGTATTGTTATTGATCCACACTTACATAAATGTGGCATTCCACCAACACCTCTATGGTGGCAAAATTCAACTGGACATGCACCACCACACAACTAATAGTTGCTAACAACCAATTGAAAGACACAGCATAATGAAGTGTTGCATGGGAATTAGAAGATGAAGGGTAGTGCACTGAACAAGGGAGGTACATTAAAGCATATGTGCATTGAAATGGGAAGTTTTACTTGGGATTATCTTGACATTTGATATTCATTGCATATATTAATGCAGCTTGCTTGAGACTCTTGGTGATCTTGTGCACTACCACATGACTGTAACTGCAATGGTTACTAACAACCAACTGAAAGACATGGTATGAATTTTCATGACAAAGAAGTCAGAAGAGGAACAGAAGCTACTTCAACATGAAATGTATTCTCATCACATACAGTACCTAGAGCCTATGACATTTCAGTGCAGTTTGAGTAAATATAATTGACTTACCAATGATCTGATTTGAGACTCTTGGTGATCTTGCACCCTGCCCAGAGGTTTCTAAAATGATTGGTTTATTGGATACCCAGACATCACAAACTCAGGTCTAGTATATAAATAAATAAAAAGCAAGACACATGGTCAAAAATTCACTTACTGGGAAGTGCATGTTAGGAAGTTCAAAAAGTTGCATCAATATCATCAATTAATGAGCACATAAGATCAAACCACTCCACCACTTCTTCAAAGAGGACTTTGAGCAGAGATTCTTCATCAGATGGAAGGGAAATGAGGTTGATGAGGGTTGAAACATTGTGATCAATGACAACATCATTCCCACTTGGATGTGGAAAGAAACACATTGTGTATTGTGTCAGGAGAAATGGGAGTATGAAGTTTATAGGTCTGGTGGGGGTGTTTTTTTAATCATGATGTCAGTCAATTGTCCATTCATCTGTCCCTAGGCTTATATATTGACTTGGTTTTAGGGGATCTAGGAGTAATAGACATCCTACACATGTTATTGGGATGTGGAGGACTGGGATAGTCTCACTGACATTTTTATGCTGGGAGTTTGATGAAACAGTGATGAGTTTGCTGTCCTTGCACTATATTTATTTAAGTATGTTGTATCAGTGATTTTCCTATTGTATTGGCCCATGCACAAATCTCATTAAAGAATTCTCTTCATGATGAGTGAATGAAGGGAAAATTGCATACACAAAGTCCACCAAAGGGAGGTTCACACTTGTGCAATTTTCATGTGATATAGTCCAGTTGGGTAAAAAATAAAAGGGTTATCATTGTCTCTAACTTTTTGTAGAGCACATTCTACATTTGTCTCTGAGCCAGTTAGATCAGCCCAAGAATGGATTTTTTGACCTGAAGAGGTAAGAAAGGGTTATGCCTGAATGAGAAGGACTAACCCTGAAGGCAATTTGCAGCAGCTCCTATGCTGGCTGTGATGCCTATCTGACACTGTTTGATCTGGCTTTGAAGGACCTTGATGATCTTTGACAAAGTGAAGGTCTTCCATGTTCCTAGTAATCATTAGATAACAGACAAGAACAAGAATTATGCCTACTGGAATCACCAGTGAGGAAAAGCTGTCTAATTCCTGGGCCAACTTGATGGCTTTTATTTTTTCAGTATTAAGTATTGAGATGTCTACATTTCCTTTGTTGACTCTCAAAAACATAACATTTAATGAGTGTGTAGTGTTAAGATCATGAGAGGTATTAGGAGGCATATTAAAGTAGGGACAGTGAGAACAATGAATGGAAGACAGAAACACAGAAAGGGCAGGAGAGAAAGATAACAACATGAGTTGGGCCTTATATATAGGAGAGTAAAGTGTAGACAAAATTAGTAAGCAAAGATTATTGAGGATTAATGGTTTATCTTGACACTGGAATGTTGGTTTAATGTCATCAATAATTCAAGATATTGAGGAAAGTACTAGGTGGTGATGTGAGTCGATGCCACATGGAGCTTTGTTAAAGTAGCATTTTTTTTGAACTGGAGATGGACATCTTTCTCAATTTTTGAGGAAAAGGTCTTAGCATAGCAGTGAATGAGTATTTGATGTGGGTATTAAGTACAATGTGCATGTGAAACATGAAGTAGTTGAGCATCAGAGTTGAACTTATTGAATAATTAATATATATACTAATGATGTATTTTCCTATATGGTTGTGTAGTGGCTTATTTGGCCCTGAGGATTTGTTTATATTTGCTTACTCAATATTCAACTTTTCAACCACCCACTATATTATGGTATGGTATGTCCAAGCCTGATTGCTAAGTAGATACTCCTCTGACAAGGGGACATGCTCTAGAGTCATCCAGATATCTGCATACCATGTGATCTTTTCGTATCAAGGGATGATGTTCTAGGCAGACATGACTGAGCAGGAAAAGTGGCTGTGTTCATGTATTCATTCCTCTGATTGTAGGCATGGTACCTGACTTTCACTGAGATCATGGTATTTCCTAATAAGCAATATGTTGTCTAGTCATGCAGATACACCATCTACTAGGTTGGTGCATGAACTGGAGTCATTCAGATGTGTGCATGCTGTCTTCATTTCTCCTGCCAAGGGAAGTTAGGACCTGGCTAACAGGCCACTGTGATTTCTATCAACAGAACATGGCACAGGAAGTCCTATGCTGAGTCTAGCCAGGCACTACATGGATGAACCTGGGCCATGCACTGCACTATTGTGGTTTTTTGAATCAGTGTTAGATGTCTGTTTGACTGATGTATTTTGATAGATAACACATACATACTCTGAACAAACAAATACCTAGTTCATTCATGACAGGAACAAGAGAAGCTAGTTGTCTGGTAGATGCAGGAGCACAAAGGCATTGTGGTGATAGCTACTAGTGTGGAGAAATGCTTTGATGGCATTGATGTGGCAATGTGATATTTCATTGATGAGACATTATTCAGATGGAAGACTCTTGGGATCAAGGTAATGGTTCAGCAGTCTGTAGCAAACACAATTTTGTGTTTATGCTTTTTTGTACATAAATGGTCAAATATACAATCACCATTTGATCATGACAGTAAGTTTATTCACCCAAGTTCAAGTTCATTCAAGGAGTTATGATTGAACCTGATTTAGGCTTATTGGTTTACCCATAGTCCACCCTGTCTATAGTCAACCTCAAGTTCAAGTTCATCTCTTTCACTGCATCAAAATCATAACATTAACATTCATAAGATATTGTTACTTTTAGTAAGCTGGGTGACATTGGGTCACTGCAGAAATTTATTGGGCTATCAGTCATTGGAAAATACTCCACATTTCCAACACTACAAATTTGGCAATAGATGATCAGAAAATACATAGCAAGCACTAACTAAACCTGGTCATTCTGCAGATGCCTCTTAATGTATTATAGCCATGTCTCCAATTTTCTGCATATGCACTTGGCATTCCTGCTAACTTCCCTCATGTATTCCAAACACTGCTCCATCATGTTGACATTTGCCTCCAGGCATTGCCTTCTGTCAGGATTGAGTTTTCACCTCTTTTTGCATTCACCTTCCAATTGTTCAGCTGTTGCCTAAGCAGGATTACATTGCTTGAGGAATAAGACAGCCTATTAAAATTTACAATAGGGGCTATTTTAGGTATAGGACAAAGTTGTAGCAGGATAATAAAAGATTGTTAGGGAGCAACATTAGAAATTGACAGATAATATGTTTAGAAGAGTGGCATAAGTGATTAGAACAACAGGAGGTCACATAAAGTATCAGAATTATAGAGATTCTGTTGGTCAAACTGAAAGTCAAAAAAGTGTCTCAATGAATCACCAAATGAAAATGTCTATATATTCACATGGTGTAAGCAGATTCCCACACCACAGTGACCAATAATGAAGCTGAGAGGCAGGGCTTTCTGACATCTTCCTATGGCTTAGTCATATTCCCACACCCTGACTTACAGTTAAGCAATTAGATGAAAATCCACAAACATTGAGACATTTTTTTGAGCCACTGTAAGGGGCATTACTTGGGAAAGGGGCACAGTGTATGAACTGAGGTCAAAGCCCTTCGCATCTCCTACCTATCGAGTACAGTCTTAACACATGGCTAACCCATATATATCATATACATACATGCACATTGGCCCACCCAACTATATTATATATCCACCATCAGCCCACCCATCTATCTAATACACCCCACCTCAGCCCACCCATCTATCTAATATACCTGCATATTGGTCCACCCAACTATGTCATATACCCCCTGTTGGCCCACCCATCTATCTATTATACCTGCATGATTCCAAACCTGAGCAGACAACTTATCTCACTGAGTCTGGTGGTGTAAAGTGGAAGGCTAATAACATTCAGGATTTAATTAATAAGACTGCATCTGAAACCTCATCTGAGGCCACCAATAATTCTAACCTTCTGCTAGATGATTGATAGGAAATGACAGGCTTCATGCCTGAGGTTACAGCAATTCCTACCACTGACAAGAAGGAATATGCTCCTCACAAGACTACATCAGTGTGTGTATTTTTCTCTCACTTGTAACTGACTCAGTTTATATATTTCAGGTGTCTACCATTATATCTCAGAATGCTGCCCCTCCACTACTGAAAAAGTTGAAGAAAGAAAGCTCTGTGTCTACTAACAATGACAATCTTGTACCTGTCCCCTCTATTCAAGTGACAGCAGGCTATTATGATAATATTGTGCCTCCCCCCAGCACCCAAGTCCCACCAGGCTCCTGGATGACTGCTGCACAAGAGGTGATCAAGTCACATAGTCAATATCACAACACTAATTACTGACCTTCCTATGCCTACTGACTCAAAGTAGGTGAAGGCCTTTTTATCCATGGTAGCTTTCTGGGCTGGAAGTCAGCCTAATCAATGGGAGATGTCTGAGTCTGTGATGACAAACACACTGCAGGACATTTTTGATGTGGTCTACCCTGGCATCAAATACAAGGTGAATCCCAATGGTGCTGTATTTGCTGTAGTAAGTTCATGCTAAATATGTCTGTGTGGGTCTCTCATACTGTTTCTAGACACAACAGCAGTTCTTGAAGTGGAGGAGCAACATTGGCTCTGTGGCACTTGCTATTATTGTAGATTTTTGCTCTTGTATCAAAGATATACCAAACACTAAGTTGCCAAGCAACTCCTCACAAGATATGCATTTATTTATGATGACTTGAACAATATATCATGGGAGATGGCCTACCTGTTAGCATTCATACTCCAATTGATGGTGACCAATCATCTTGCTGCCATTGCTGACCACACTGATGTTCCTACACTGAATACTCATGAGCTTGCTTTAGGTAAAGGCATGGATGGTACCATTATGCTCTGCATTGTCACTGTAAAATTTATTTTTGATTCAAAATTTGCCATTCTGATTGTTTCCAGCTCAAATGTGCCCTTAAGTTTGTTCAAGACAACATCATCAAGGTCAAATATGTTCTCTCATCTATTCAAAATGTCTACAAAAAACATCCAGGTAGCTGCCCTAGGCACTAGCAAAAATCCTAACCAATAACTTCAAGGAACTTGAATGAGGTAATAATAAATCCCATCAAAAATTCTTGAAATATAACTACTATTGTACTCCAACCAGTGGCAGTGGTCAATGCATTGATGGCCACTGTCTCTTATATCTCACAAACTCAAAAGAGTGCCTGGATACTCCACCATCTGTCTGCAATGAAGCTTGCAAGCCCATCAGGAAAATGTCCAGTTCCTTAATTTGATTTATTGTCACTTTTTCACACCCAATAAGTTGAAATAAGCATAGTCTAAAATAAGTGACCATGAAATAGAATAGGCCACTTTTCATCTGAGTTCTCACTTATTTTTGACCTGGTTTAAATTTTGGATCACAAATAAAGGAGAAAAAGGGCATCATCCATTCAAAAGCACAACATAAAAGCAATTAAGGAAAGACAAAACTGAAGAAAATGAATGGTAACATATAGTTCAATGGTAGTACCAGTAACCTAGTAATCACAGAAAATAGCACTGGTTGGGATGAATAATAGAGGTACTCAGAGTAAAATTTTGAATGTTCATAATGAAATATTGAACATTGGCTGAAGTGTCTTGAAGCTTGGCTCAAAAGCTTCAAACTCTCTACTAAGGTGTAATTAAACTTTCTTAAGACTCACACTTGGATATACATTTGTATTTAGCAGAAGTAAATGTTACCTGAAAACCTGTGAGAGGTAAGATAGATACTTACCTTGGTCAGATGGTACCTGAAAAATTGAGCATGTCTTACTCAGTGCTGGGGGTAAGCATCAAGCTTCAAGGGCAAGGTCAACGATGCTAACATCATGCAACAAGGACATCAGTGAGAGCATCTTCCTTCCCTCACTAAACAGTGATATTAGGTCCAGGATCACTCAGAGGGACAGATTAAGTATTTGAGGTGGATGGATGACAATTCATTCCCCTCAAGCATAGATGAGGATTAGCTCAAAGTTGTGCAGACCAGCAAGCATGTTGGTGAATGACAGGTATATATTTTTAAACTCAGACATGCAATGCCAAATTGACCTTCAATGATGCTATGTTTGGATATTGTAGCTGAACTTCCAAAATGCTTTAGCTAAGCTTCAAGATGCTTTAGCTGACATTCAAGATTTTACTTTGAGTACCACTAATGAGCAGTGAATCATGATGGTAGTAGTAGTCAGTTGAGCAAGTTGAAGATGATATTGAAAGACTAGGCATGAGAGAACAGCTCTGTCAATTCTACAAATTTAGCAAGGTGATGATGACAACAACAAAATAGTTTGACCATGGATGATGTCAATTCCACAACAATGCTTGCATCTTTGACAGATAAATGCTCCATAATGCCAACTTCAGAGGCTCCCTCACCATCATCAGCTGTGCTAATGGATTCAATATCGTCAACACCTTCAACAGCCTCCGCTCTATTGTCATCAACACCGAGATCTAATTCATCGACTTCCCCGATGGCGTCAGCATCTTCGTCCATAGAGATATCAGACACATCTGGAGTTGCTGCTACTAAAACAGTCGATGGAAAAATAGGCGGAGAGGTAGATCGTGCGTCGATGTTCTCTTTAGGACGCTTTGATGGACCACGACCACCATCCTTCTGTGAAGCAACAATTGAATTACGATGCAATATATATATATAATATTGAACTGTACCTTAGGTGGTGATGCATATGAGGAAGTCCTCTTGCGTTTTCCCTCACTACGGCCCATCTCATTAGATGTCCCATCGATTGAACAGTTCTGACCACTGATATCCATGTCTTGTAGCGCATTTGTGACATTGGTATGCTCTTCAGTCATATCATGATGGCTGTCAGTCATGCTAACACATATATGAGTGAGGTTGAATGACATGTATTAAACATATCTAATAGTCACTGTTGGTAGTGATGCCACAGCCATTGTATTTGAACTTCCATCAAGATCATTATTTGAAGTGACATGGGATGTGGTGGAAGAATCCTTTGGGGAGGACAGACATGCATTAAACAAGACACCTGTCTTCATCTCATTTGCCATGATGCAGGATGGCCCACAGGGAGAATGCCAACATGTTGTTGATATGAGACTGTTTGCATACAACAACCTTAAGGATGGCCAGCTATGGGGACTTGATATATACCAGTGTTAGAATGTTCAGTGTTAAGCACTAGCATATAATATGATATTTCACCTGTATGAAAGCAAAACTATGGGAAGCATTGGGTGCAGATGAAGATAAAATATATGTGTTTGCAATGCCACATGATGCAAAAAGCTATTCTATGTCTGTTCTGGGTCCATGCAGCATGCTGACAAAACTATGGGCATGTGTGGTACCAGTGGCCACTCAGTGCAGTATAGAAATGTGAGCATCTGTAAATTCTGAGAATTTCTGAGATTCATAGATGTATATGTCTTCTGAAAATACAGTCAGTAAGTACATTGGAAAGTTGGAATGATAGCCGCTCACCTTCATGTGGTTATAGTAATACATATATACCTCTCAATGGATGGATTAACTCTTACCAATCGCCTGTTAGAGATGTGCTCAGAGGGTCAATGGATCATAAAGAGCTTTGGCCTCAGGTCAAGGCTCCAGACTAGGCAGTACTCACTTGGTCATCAGAGTATCATGTTTGTTGCCTTATACAACACCCTTGTCAGTCTGACTGGTTCCTCCTTTTAAGGAGACGTTAAGTAAGAACAACCATATCAAAAGTCTCACATACAATGCTGAGGTAAGACATGTCTGATAAAGTCAATGGTGGTAGTTATGGACCCTGACTGTACTCAACCAGGGTACCAAGATCCAAGTCCCCATGTACAAGATCCCCAATGTGGCATGTCATCAGGATTTTTTTCCCCAGACTATAAACCACAGCATCTTAAGACTCAGATTAGAACAGATTATCTCAAGAGGACTTTGCCCTTATTTACAACCAATGCTTTTGTCCTATAATAATATAATATTTGCCTGAAATGAGAGATAGATGGCAAACATCTTATAATATCACATTGCTCCATGCTAGGACCCTCACAAGCTCCCTCATGTTTAACACTATCAATGTGAGTTGGTGTGTTTTGGACCAGCTTGCAATACTATTGCTAACAAAACTCAGGGAGGAAAAGAATAAGTTCAAGAATGCATATTGTGTGCACAAGTTAAGAGGAAAGAAGAATGCTGCCATGCATGATGGAGAGGATGTGGATGTGAGATACAAGGCTTTTGATGACATATCTGAGCATGTTGATGTTACACTGACAATTGGCTTTCCAGGCCATGTTGTCATATGGTGCAAGTCCTTTCACTGAGAAATCCTGAACTTTCTTGTGCCTCACACAGGCCCTGATTGTATTGATCAGCTAATGAGACAGAAGTCAGTGTTCCATATTTACAAATCAAAGATTTTGCCAGCTTTCATGCAAATACAACAACTGTTCAAGGCACAGGTGGCATATCATATGTCCAGGCATATTGCACCAAAAGAAATGTGACATATTCATTGAACCCTGGAGTCTTCCGGTGGCATCAAGCCAAGGAGCTTCTGCAGAAGAAGGCTCAGGATAAGATCATTTCAGACTTGGACATCATGAGTGATGTATTTTTTGAATGCACTGGTGATGGTCGACAGTCATGATGGCTGCACACATCTTGAGGCTCAGGTTCCACTGGATATGGCCTTGAACTGGCTGCATAATCTCCCAGAGGATCTCATCCAGTGTTCCATTATTGCAATAAACAGAAGACTATGGTGTTAAGAATGCCTTTGCATGATACCTTGTTCTATCCTTAAGCTAATACATCCTAGGTATTTCATATATTATTATCTCAATGTCATTCATTTGGTTCTCCTGAATCTATCTAAAGTAAATGCCAGGGCACATTCTCTGGGTGCTATGTTGGCACTTAGTGCCATATGCATTGTGGATAAAGATGCCCCAACTATGCCTGTTTTATATGATAGTGGCACATTGGCCACTGTTTTTTTGGCCCTCACTTGTGGGAAAGTGAGACTCCCATCTCTAATCCTTCATGTCTAGCCTTCAAGGTGGTGACAGTGTCTCATTATCTTCATTTTTGTAGTATCTGTTAATTGCCTGCTGTGTTTCTAGTCATTATCTTCATTTTTGTAGTATCTGTTAATTGCCTGTTGTGTTTCTAGAAACTCCATGTATCCTTAGTGGTAATGTCAATCAAATTGAACCTATTGCTAATGATAATGAATTAGAATTATCTCAGTCTTCATCCTTCATTAAGGCAATTGTATTGTCTTGTAGACTTCAGACTCAAACTTATTGTCCATGTCAATCAGGGTCCCCATAAGTTTTCAACTTGGGAAGTCTTGTGAGTCACCAAGTGAAAGAGTTAAAGACTTTAACCTGGCCAGTGTGGTTACCACAACAGAATAAAGATATGTGTCTCTTGAACTATGCAGGTTCAAAACCTGCTGAACTACAGTCTTTTTCTATTGGAACATGCTTTGGCATTCATTCATGGATGGTTTCTTTAGAAGTTCATCATAGCTGGTCCTAGCTAGGTTGTTGCCCCAACAGAATCAAAATCTGTTTCTTCTCCACTGCACAGGTTTAAAACCTGCTGATGGCAAGGTTTTTTTGATCAGAACACACCTTGACATTTACTCATGGATGGTTTCTTTAGAAGTGTATTGTAATGGGTCTTAGCCAGGTGGTTGCCACAACAGACTCAAAGTCTGTTTCTCTTGCACTGTACAGGTTTGAAACCTACTGAATCAGAGTGTTTTCTATTGGAAAACACTTTGGCATTCATTCATAAATGATTTCTTTAGAAGTCTATCATAACTGGTGTTAGCCAGGTGATTGCCAAACCAGAATAAAAATCTGCTTCTCTTCTACTGTGCAGGTTTGAAACCTGCCAATGACAAGGTTTTTTCTATCAGAACATACTTTTACATTCACTCCTGGATGATTTTTTGAAAGTTCACTGCAACTGGTCTAGCCTGGTAGTTGCTACAACAGAATCAAAATCTGAACATAGCAAGACAATAAGAAATGCATACCCAAAGAAGGAAGGCATATATATCATACAATGTGTTGAACAAAGAAAGAAATGATGATGTAAGCATAGATAGGAGAAGATGATGCAAAGGAAGGAGAAAATGAATAAGGGCCTATATAGACTGTAACAGAGCCAAGCCTTCTAGATCTGGAAGCCATCATTGCATTTTGACATGGTTTATGCTTCACATGCACAAATTATCTCATTGTGTTAGAACTGTGCTCAGAGGGTTAACAGATCATAAAGGGCTTTGGCCTCAGCTCATATGCTGTGCTCCTTCCCTAAGTATTGCCCCTTAATTTTGAATGAAGTTCTAGAGAGAGTTCTGGTGAAGTCTAGATAAAGTCCAGATGAACTCTAGGGTGGGATAGCTCAATAGAGCTACAAAGAGCTTCCAGATGACTACAGGAATGCGCCAGAACTATTTTTGAATGATAGGGGATGATGACAAGACTACTTGGATGAAGCCCAGAATGGAATAGGTGAAGGATGTTCCATAGTAGGTTAGGGATAGGATAGGACAGGAACATAGGACCATAGGGCCAGGGGTCTGAAGGTCCAGAGGTATGGAGATCTGAAAGTATGGAGGTCTGAAGGTAGGAGTAGTGGAGTGTCAGATGGGTGGACAGATGGATGGATGGACAGATGGACAGATGGAAGAGTGGAACTCTATGGATCTAAAGAGAGGGTATGACTACTATAGAGGAGTAGGTCTGGATGTGAAGTAGAGAGAGTATAGACTACTTCAGACAAGGTCTGAAGTAGAAACAAATAGAGTAAGACTACCACAGGTAGAGTCAAAGGTGAAATGGATGACAGACTATGATTGGATGAAGTCTGAAAGTGATCATATGATGGAGGGTCAGGGCTCTGGACTAGGGAGTACTTCCATAGTCCAGAGCTGGAGATTTATAAGGGCTGAAGCTCAAGTGAGAATAGAAATGGAGTTATATAGCTAGTAGAATAGGTAAGAATATAAACAATGATCAGACTACAAATTTATATACTGTAGGTAGCATGCCAAAAGGTAAGTAAGCATAGTCTGATGCTATGTCAGAAAAATAATAGTAAGTACAGCAAAACATAAGGCTATAAACTCAGAGATAAACTTGTACAGAATGACTTATTGAGATAGAGGCAGAGTTAACTGATAGCCAGAGGCAGAGATGACCAAGAGGTGAAGGCACAGGTATATCCTAAAAGGGATAATGTGCAGGTGTGCAGGAATAGTTTCAGATATGAACACAGATTGGATATGGACATAGATCAGAGTAGATATGGATATGGATTAGAGCCGATATGGACATGGATCGGACATGGATCAGATATTGATTGGACAAGTGTATCAGATTGGATATGGATTGGATGAGCATTTTGGATCAGATATGTGAACTGGATTGAGTGGGGATTGGATAGATATGTCTGGAAGTGTGGATTTAAACAGGATATTATAGTAGAAGTAGGGTGTAGGATCCAGTATATGACACATTGTCTGCTTTCATGAGTTATATTTCTTGCAGCCAAAGCTCCAGGCCTGCACACACATTAAATAACTAAAGGTCAATAAATTATATATTTTTGGAACAGTTGCAAGTCACACAAGGTGTTTGGTGGTCAATAGAAGCTATTTACCTTACCAGGAATGTTCTGAGAAATAGAAGCCTTGGAAGTAGAGCATGGGGGTCTGGCTTTCCATAGGGGGCAACGTGGACAAGCTTGTCACAGTAGATTCACCATCAATTCACCTATTAGATCACAGTAATGATATTTTTTTTTACCATTTGTTCAAGTTGAACCATATCATTTGCACCATCCTCAGGCTGCACTTGGGACTCATCTTAAAATGCCTACTGAAAAACATCTAGGTAGCTGCCACCAGCCAAAATCCACACTGATAACTTCACTCCAACTCTTACTCCTGCCCCTTATGTCTAGTGGAAGGGAATATTATAAGCTCAAGGGGCTCTCAAATTTGGTCATCACACACAAGTTTCAAGGGAGACAATACCAATCTCATATTCTGATAGCTGGCTGCCAACTTCAATGCAGGAAGCTCACAAATGCAAGTTATCAGGCTCAAATACAAGGTATTTCTTTGCATTATCATGTTTCTTGCCTGTATGTAACTTTAACCCTTGAGTCCTTACTTATGTTAGAGATGTTGAATGAGGATCACCTGGTGGTGGAAAATATGATGGCCAACTGTGGCATGGATTTTAAGGCCCTACCTCCAGTGTTGTGGGCAGAACTCTGCCATTCTGCCACATGGCAGGGCAGAACTAGCACTGCCAGGCAGATGGCAGACCTCCCAGGCAGAATGTGGCAGAACTCCCACACCTACAGAACCATGGGAGGATGTACTATATACTATTTTAGTATATGATAGCATGAATCAAAGCACTCTATTAAACTCATTCAGTGTGCACACAAGATGTCAACACTGCTGAACTTGAGGGTGGCGACAACATGGAGTTCTTTGCTTATGCAAAGTCAATCTTCAACCATTGATTTCATTCGATCAATCAAAAATATCACACCTTCACACTATTTCTCCATCCAATGTGATGTAAATTTGCTGTTACTCAAGCAGTGAGTGGCCATTCATTCGAATTCATGGTCAAAGTGGTATTGGAAATCACACTATAATGGAAGTGGAGTAAAGCAAAGGCTGACACACTTGTCAACCTTAAGGCATATAATCTCTGCCATGCACCATTTGCTGGTAGCCAGACAGACAGACTAGCTTGGTAGGTGAATCTCCCAGTCAACTCTGATGTACACCCACTCAAGGCTTTTGCAATTGTCATCTTATCCATCATCCCACATGCAGCCAAGGTTGAACAGCTCTTTTCAGACCTTGGTGGTATGCAGTCGGATAAGTGCTGCAATCTTTCAGTTTGCACATTCAAGACACTTGGCAAGGTCTGCACTAAGCTTTGCTATCATGTTGTAAAGACAACAATCTAGCTAGTATGACAGTGAACTATCACCTATATTAGTATATGTCAGAGTCTGCCTAGCTGCTATACTTGCAGAGCAAGAACATTCAACCTGAGGGGTTGCTGGTGGATATACTCTGTCCAATGCTAATGTGTGACATGTGATACTACTATAAGATGTTGCTGAAGGTAGCAGTAGCATTGCCGCTAATAGCGCTGTGAAAACTGTGGATGCTGATGCTAAGCATGCTAAGTATGATGTATACCAATGATGTCAATGATACCAATGGTACTGTGAGAAGTGCTAACAATGAGCAGTGTGATAGCATGTACTGATGACTATGATAGCACTGTATGCCAAGGGATAACAAAGCTCGTGCAAAGAGCGATGGCAAGATTATGAAGATAACAATGATATTGATATTTAGCAATGATAGTGGTAATAGCAATGAGTATAGCAATGATAGCATTGACAGTGATGGGTATGGTGATGATAGCGCTGAAAGCGATGAGTGTAGTGGGATGGCAAAGACCGTCAAAGAATTCAGAGATGATAGGTTTTCAAAGAAGATGTATTGGTATAGCAATAGCAGTAGTGGTATGGGAATTCTGTCAAATGAGTGATATGATGTAAGAAAATAATATAAGTGACTGTAAGTATGTGGAATCGATAGGCGAGAATAGTAGCGAGTAAGCAAAACTTAGCCATAGTGATATGTAATAGTACTGCATGTGCTGCAGCATGCATTCTACATGTAATAAGGCTTTCTGTGGGATTAGCAATGGTAGATGGGAATATACTATGCAACAAATGGAACTAGTGGGCAAGGCATAGGCATTCAATGGGCATTAGCTCATGGAATATGGCTCGGTACTGCGGTATGGTAACCCAGCAAGGGTGCAGTATCCTCAGTAACTGTATATATCAATAGTGGTAGGGTTAGGGTGGTTGCACTATGTGGGATAGGGGATAGACAATAATGGAAATAAACCTATGCAAGGCCAGTGCCAGCTGGACTATCACAACATCCACCTTGGAAATATTACTGACAGCAAACCAACATGACAACAGCATGCTCACATGCACACAACTGAACTTCCAAGAATTGATATGGAGGTTGCCAAACAGCTTGAAACCAACTTTGCATTCATTCCCCCACTTTCAGCAGTCTCAAATGACAATCTCAAAGGTCCTGAATCAATCTCACTTGATGATATTGATGCTGAGTTTGCTTGACTTGAAGATATTTGCAATGCAGAAAACACAATGGGCACAGAGTTGAGTTTGCCTCAGACTATCATTATCATGAGGCATTGAAATCAATTCAGATGCTCACTGCTGAGCTTATGGCAATCAAGGCTGAGTTACTTCTCACTGATGAAGATTTTCCTTGATTTCTCAAGGAAGAACACAATTACCTTGACAAATTGAAGCTGTTGCCAATTCAAGATCAACTCTCCATACACTATGTTGAGGTCCTGGATGAGCTTACCAAACAATGGTAAGTAATGTTTGCATACTGTAATTAAGTGTATCTCTGACACATTGTAAAAATACAATCTAGCTTAGGCAATAGTGAATATGTTGAGGCTCTACCCAGCTGCTTCACTTGCAAAGCAAGAACATTCAACCTGAGGGGTTGCTGGTCAGTATAGTAAGCTTAGCTACTCTAATAGGATGCATGATACTTTGTATAAGTGATGCTGAAGGTAGCAGTAGCATTGCTGCTGTTAGTGTGATTGATACTGGTGATGCTGGTGCTAATACTTTCTGAGGATAAATTATATTGATGATACTGATGATACTGGTTGTACTGATGTTAGTAATGACTATGCCATTGTAAAGATACAATCTAGCTCAAGCAATAGCAGACTACCACCTAATCTAGTATATGTTGATGCTCTACCCAGTTGCTTCACTTGCAAAGCAAGAATATGTGGCCTAAGGGGTTGCCGGTCAGTATAATGAGCTTAGCTACTTTAGTAAGATGTGTGATACTTCATATAAGTGATGCCAAAGGTAGTGGTACAATTACTACCAATGCTGATACCTATTGAGGATAGATTATATCAATGATGCCAATGATAGTGGTGGCACCAATGTTAGCAATGAGTATGCCATATAGTGATAGCATTGAGCAAGATATCAGAGATGGTCAGAGTTCAGAGTTAAGGATCTCAAAGAAGGTATATTTCAAATAGTGATAGCAGTATAGCAATCCTATCTAATGAGCAATAGCAGTAAGATATAATGAATGAATACTTCAGCATACAAATCGTCTACCAAAGGGAAGAGGTGGCCTATCCTACCAAATGTACAGTCAAAGGTGAGTCCCTATGTAGGGGAGGTCAGTCCATCTTTTATCATACATTATAAGTAAGTGGAATCACTAGGTGAAGATAGTAGTGAGTATGTAAGACTTGGCTATAGTAAGTATGTAATAGTGCTACAGGTAACTGTGGTACAAGTTCTACACATAATAAGGCTCACCATGGGATCAGTAGAGGAAATATGAGTATACTACACACCAAATGGAACTAGTTAGGCATAGTATGGGTATTGGTGGACATCAGCTCATAGAATGTGGCTTGGTGTGTCAGTATGGTAACCAGTAAGCATATGACATCATCAGTAACTATATATAGCAATAACAGTGAGGTTAGGAATGATCATGCTATGCACTATAGAATCTAGATATATGTGGAAATGAACCTATACACAGTCAGAAGGAGCTGGACTGTCACAACATCATTCCAATTTAGTTCTCATTGGAATATAGCTTGTGAAGTTGGCAGCAATGCCCTCACTAATATCCCCACTGGTGGCTTGGAGTAGATCAACATTGCCCTTGCATGAGCTCATATTCAAGTTGACTCTTCATGCATCAAGTTACAGAATGCTGAAGCACTTGTTGCACATATAGAGGCTCAGTTAGCTGTGGACCAGTGGTGGGAAGTTGGTGGACTAGAGTATTAATGTTTCAAGGATGAAGTGACCATAGGCAAGTATTGTGCTGCCTTAGATGAGCTAGAGCACCTCATTGTGATGAGACTGTTTGAGCTCTTAACACTATTGTTATCAGTAACTGGTAAGTTCATTCATGTCAAAATATGCACACTAATGAATTATTTTTTAGGGTACAAGCTACATCAGCAGATGGGCAAGGCTCTACAAGATCATTCAGAAGCCCTTCACAATGCTATTATTTGCTACAACACTCAAGCTGCCACTCTCAATTCTCAGTGTCCAAAGATTTTCTGGAAAGATATTGCCCAATACTTTAGACTTTATTGAGCTTGTGAAGAAATTACTTATTTAAATGTTAAAGTGTGGCACCTGTGCACTGCCATCAATGATGAGAAGCTTAGGATGTCTGAGGCCATGCAGAAGCTTCTCATTTCAAATCTTCAGCTGGCTTGTGAGCTGCAGCACCAATATCATTTGTGTACAGCTATCAATGCCATGCATTGCTACTAATCAAGTTGGATTGAGAAGTCAGGGATGTTGGTATCCACCTTCATCATGCTGATGAATCTACTGGTGATGTTGACCATTGTGGTATGTTTTTTTGGAGTACATTGACCTCATACTGATATATGACAACCACAAGGAAATCTAGCAAGTCTCCAGGCTAATCCTGAGTACCTTGAGGACACTGACCTTGATGCCATTGATCATGAAGAATGAGATGCATTAATGGAGGACATGGCTGATTACTTACAATCCATTGTTGACTGACTTGGGCACTACATACTACCCCACTTATACCTCTACTTCATTAGTTTTGTATGCCTAGTTGTAATTTAAAGCTGTTTTTGAACACCCTTGTCAGATGGAAATTAATGTGGAAGTACTATAATGTAGCACACAGTTGTAGAACTATGTAGCTATAGCATTGATTCAATACATAGGGTGATGATAATGTAGCACACAGCTGTAGAACTAGTGCTGATTTGATAATGTGGTTTACAACTATACAATATGAAGTGCAATGTGATAATGTAGATTAAAAGATTACAACTGTAGCATATAACTGTAGGATAGCTAGGGAATGTGATAATCTAGCAACTGAACACTAGCTATGTTGAACTTGAATAGCACATGCAAGAACATGATTCATCTATGTACATAATACTACTATAGCCATGATACCTTACTTCAACTATGTTTCACCTTACTTCTTCAACCACACCTTCAACCACACCAACAACTTGCATCTATGACAGGACCACCCTCTCCTCCACCCCTCATTCTAGCATCTGTCACCAGGAAGCCACCATCTTCATGTCCCAAACCAGTGGGACACTACTGCTTCACTATGTCAGGACTTGTGGCTTCGTATAATTCTACCTTTGCACTAGGTTTCAGCAATAATGAGTGGCTGTTAGAACTGTGCTCAGAGGGTTAACAGATTATAAAGGACTTTGGCCTCAGCTCATATGCTTGCCTCTTACCCAAATATTGCCCTTTAATTTCAGATGAAGTCCTAGGGGAGTTCTGGTGAAGACCAGATGGAGACCAGATGAACTCTAAGGCAGGATAGCTCTATAGAGCTCCAAAGGACTTCCAGATGAGCACTGGAATGTGTCAGAACTATTTTTAGAGGGCAGGTGATAAAGGTAAGACTACTTGGACAAAGTCTAGAATAGAATAGGTGATGGATGATCCACAGAAGCTAGAGGATAGGATAGGACAGGACCATAGGACCAGGGGTCTGAATGTCCAAAGATCCAGAGGTATGGAGGTCTAAAGGTGGTCCAAAGGTAGGAGTAGTGGAGTGTCAGATGGAAGGACAGATGGATGGAGGGAGTGAGGGAGGAGCAGAGCTCTGTGGATCTAGTGAAAGGTATGACTACTATAGAGGAGTAGGTCCAGACATGTAGGTAGCTTGTCAGAAGGTAAGTAAGCATAGTCCAAGGCTATGTCTGAAGTATACAGAAACATAATAGTAAGTACAACAGAACATAAGGCTATGAACCTAGAGATAAAACTTATATGGAATGACTTATCAAGACAGAGGCACCAATGACAAATCGTCAGAATTGGCATGTAGTAGAGGAGATACATGACTGCTCTCTTGTGGTGGCTGGGCAGTTGGCATGGATACAGGGGGGAGCATGTCATCATCAGGGACATAATGTTCTTCAATCCTAAGTCTTGGAAGATAACTGGAGTTAGAAGTAACTCAAGTCCAGAGGAACAGAATGAGCAGAATCTAAGATCATATTTGAACTAAGGTTCTATGGAGTTGTATGTGCGGATTATATACTGTAGGTAGCTAGTATGGAAAATCAGCAAATCTGGGACCAGGGGCTATGTACAAAGTATAACAGAAGTCTATTAGTAAATGCACAACAGATCAGTAAATGTGAGTCAGATATGAAGCACAGGTAGTAGATCAGTAAGCAGGACAGGAATATACATAGCTGGAATACTGGTATAGATGAATCACCAAAAGGGAATAGGCACAAGTATGCAAAGTGGAATTAGAACACAAGAAGCTAGGGGTTTTGGATGGGTGGTCCAGATCAGATATATGGTCCAGATGAAAGCAGGATCAATCAGATGTATGGGATATGACAATAACTTATAGCACCAGGACCAAGTGTTCTTCTGCAACAATTGAGTAGGTCTGGGGCATTCAATGATTCTCATCTACAAATGTAAATCAATGTATCATACAGATTCATATGAACAGAAACTCTGATATCACGATTATGCCATCTTCCAGAAAATCCTTCTTGAGAACTTCAAATATAATCGAGTACTATGAACATTCCTAATATTATTTGTAACCATGAAGTCACAGCTATAGTATATGAGAAGCCAAGCTACCATCTCCTGGTTCTTTCTCATACAAATAATGAAAAATCAACCATGTTGTGGCTTCTTCCCTTGATTTTTTGGTGGGGGCGATGTTTTATCTCCCAGTCTGGGCCTCTTCTGCTTCAGGAGATTGGAGAGTGGACAAAGTTCTATGCCACCAGCTCTTACAGTCATATGTACCCCTATTCATTTTCCTCTTACATTTTGCTGTCCTCACTTATGTCATCATTACCTTATATAACTCACATCTCAACACATCTGTATAATAGTTGCCTTCCTTATTAGAATATGCACTTACATTCTCATATTACTCTTCCCATGCCATATATGGCAGTCTTGGTTTGTGTTCATATAGCTACCCTATTTCAGCACAGTGTACATCACCCTTGTTCTCTACTTTAATCTTACTGGGTTTTCATCTGAACATCCTTTGCTAAAGGCCTCCAACCTTTAGTCATCTGAGTCTTATTCTAAGTCTTCGCACTCTGTCAATTTAGCCTAAACTCTTGATTTTTATTATACTTGTCTTTAGCCAAAGACTTGTATATTGAACCCTTGATCCTGTACTTGACTTAGCCAGTTTCGTACTGCATCCCTGTACTCAATCAGCTCAGTCCTGTATAGTGAACCTTTGCTCTTTTGCTTATGTACAGAAGCTCAAGCATGAAGCCTCTCTTTTTCAGCTGCTTGTTAGAACTATCCCAGTTCATAACACTAGCATGCCATTGCGCATCATTAAGATATGCTGCTGCTTTTGTGTGCATATCATTCAGAAGAGCATCGTCAAGCACTAGTGAGGGAAATTTTGCCTCTGCTGTTTCATAGCCATATAGGAGAGCATCTGCAAAATCAGGAATAATAGGGCTAGAAACATTAAAGCATGTCTTTGTAAGGAGATTTTCAAGCTTCTTTCATCTAGTGTTTAGGAAGAAGTGATGGTGTGATGTCTGGCCAACCATGCCAGGGAAGGCTGAATGGTATCCTTTTAATTGAGCATGTGCATCAAAGGAATGGTCAGCATTTGCCATCTTCATGTCTGTGTGATAAAAGAAAATCCAGAAAAAAGCCCACTATACAGATTCGATGTCATGTGTTATGAACTGGGATAGTTCTTAACACACAAGCCACAAAAGAGAGGCTCCTGGCATGGATCGTGGCACTAAAGCAAAAGAGGAATAGTTCTCAGTACCAAGGCTATTGAGTACTGGTACTAGATGGCCAAGTTGAGTATAATGTCGGTCATGGCTAAGACAGTCAAGTACTAGATGGGAGTACAAGACTGGCTGAGCCTAATGACAAGGGTTTGCTTTAGATTAAGGCTTAGAAGTGCTAAGACTTAGATATGAATCAGATGACTAGAGTTGGGGGCTCTAGTGAAGGAAGTCCTAGGTAAGACCCAGTAAGATTAAAGTAAAGAATACAAGTGTTATACAGCAGGTTTATATAGAGTAATGAGACTTCAGGGCAGGCATAGGAAAAGGGACATGAGAAAGTAAGTGCATATCCTGATAAGGAAGGCAACTATAGTACAGATGTGTTGAGACGTAAGATTGTACAAGGTAATGGATGACATAAGTGAAGACACAGCAATGTAGAGAGAGAAAATGAGTGGGGGCACATATGACTGTAACATCATGCAGGAAATTCATGTGAAATGAAGGTTGGTCCAGGTGGTGTGCATGATGTGGGAAGAAGAGGTAACTCTGGATTTCTACTTCCACCACCATGAAATGTATTGTTCCCTGTCAACGAGTTAACAGTGAAAGAGATCATCTTCAATAAATCTTACTATTTGAACATCATTAGAAGTGTTTGAATCTATCTCTTTCACAAACTCAAAGTCACCCAACTTCCCCACACCCCTGACCCAAATTGTGTTCCTGACACTAAAATCATGATGAACCCAGTCTGCTTTGTGCAAATAATATAAGGCTAAGGTTGAATGAGCAACTAAGGAAAGGAGAGTGATAATGGTTTGCTCACCCAAAAGTGCACCAGACAAGCAATTCTGATTGTCAGCCAAAGAGGTGACATCCTTGAGAACTACTCCTACATCATGGAAGATAGTGCGAGTATGGACTCTGTGCAGGATGCCAGTGTCTTTTTGCACAATGATGCCCAATTGTATAGGAAAAAAGGTAGACAGCTGACCAGAGTGGGGTATGTCACCTGTGCTAGGTAAATGTGGTGTCACAGAGATGATGGGATTGAGGTCAATGAACACCCAGGTAGGATTATGCTCTTCTACTAACATTGGTTCCAGTGTCTCATCTGGGGCATCATTGATTATTACATCTTTCCAGAGCCAGACTCCAATGAAGTGCCTCTTGGCATCCATTAACTCCTTTGCTTGCAGCTTCTTTGCATTGGAAGCCAAGATGTTTTCTAGGATCTTACCCTCTGATTGATGTCCAGCTTCTCTCCATGAATCTTTAAGGGCAACTTTCATTCCCTTGGCATCTGTAGCTTTGTACATGCAAGTTCCATGCCCAACCATAGAGTCTGCACCATAGGTTGCAAGTTCATGTGTTGTGGTGAACACTTCATTCCCAATAGTGAACTAGTATTGGAAATCTTCCCCATCACAGATCTGCTCAACAGTGGGGTCCCATCTGATGTTTTTCAAATTAGAAGACACAGATCCAAGAGCATAAAAGAGTGAGATAACACCATCAATGTTCTAGATGTACTATGTCTGTTAGCACCCTGATACACAGCATGATATGTTTGCATACCTTAAAAAAGTTGATAGGTTCCATAACTGCCAGGAATACACAATTGCTGAGCCACAGTCTCAATTGCATGTCCTCCATTGTGATACCAAATGCAAAATGATGATGAAGATCCTCATGCATGATACTGTGAAGGCTCCAGATTATCTTCTGTTCATCCTAGAGCAGGCTTTGTGAGCAGATGCCAACAAGATCTGTAACAACTCACATCTCAGAGAGACTCTATCCTGTGCCTTCTTGAACTTGAATGGAACAGCAATATCAAACCAATGTATCTTGGGCTGGGATTTTTTGCTGCTAAGTATAAGGTATCCATCAGGCCTGGAAGTATTGTTGCACTATAAGAGGGGTGATACATTTGGGTTTGCTAGGAATAAGACTCAACTATTTGGATTTTCCACCAAAATTTCAGTGATGATGTGACTGAGGGGCTTAAATGCATTCTCTTCAGATACTTTTGATGTGACAGGTGGGGTAAAGTCTGTCCATCACAAGCCACTCTTGTTGTTGGTGAGAATCTTGCACTTTGTCAAGTTGTTGCATATCTGCTGCAGATCCTGCTGAGAGGGCATGGCACCAATGCATTTCACTAGGCAATCAAATGGAACCTGCAGATACCTTCCCAAATCAGTGAGAACAGTGGTGTTGCTCAGTTTCAGATCCCCTGTGCAATAATTAGCTCCTGAGGTATGATGAATGAATGGAACTGTATCTGGCAGTAACATTGGGGAATTATGTAATGATGGTGTATGAGGAGTCATGGAGAGCATCATTCAGTGAGACAAGCAAAGGTAATGTCATGGTGGCTTGGGCAAGATGAAACTGTAATTGTTCCACAAGAACAGGATTGTTACTGCAGCATTATCATCAGGGAATTGAAGAGTCCTTGATATCGTACCCATGGGACTTATGCTAGCTCACGTGGCTTTTGCTAAGGAGCACTTGCTATGCTTAGGACACTTACTGTACTCAGAACACTGATTTTGCTTAGGATGCTTACTGTGCTCGGGATGCTTATTTCACTTAGGACACTTATTTTAGCTTACTGCACTTGAAGGTGCTCACTAGCTCATATGGCTTTTGCTAAGGAGCACTTGCTATGTTTAGGACACTTACTGTGCTTAATACACTTATTTTGCTTAGGATGCTTATTTTCACTTACTGCGCTTGGTATTGGTAATATTTTTAAGACTCCAGTATATTCTATTCTAGATTATTTTGCCTACAGAAAGTTATCCAGTAACACACCACATGGTGATAAATAATTACCAACAATGCACAAATAATGTGTCAACATTACCTCAGTTCCTAAGTGTGACATTATGTGATATAATGTGACTGTGACATCTATTCTCACCTCTTTCCACTCAGACACTCACATTGGTTATGGCAAAAATCAAGC
Source organism: Suillus decipiens (assembly GCA_016695475.1). NCBI lineage: Eukaryota > Fungi > Basidiomycota > Agaricomycetes > Boletales > Suillaceae > Suillus > Suillus decipiens. The sequence goes on from MU172962.1 coordinate 169,116, forward strand.
AAACATCCAAGAAGACCACTGGAGGGCCAGCAAAGCACAGTGTATTGGCAACTTCTGTCAAGACTCAGATTGTGACCAGCCAGCTAGCTGCCAAAAATGTGAAACTGCATGTGTTCAAGTCACCTGTTCCTGAGCTTACATTGAAGCCTTCGATAAATAATGCAGTAAGTGTTTTTTTGGTTCCATAGCTTGCCACTGACTTTTTTTAGTACTGCTTCTTCTGCCAGGATGGTGGCAATATGTATGATTGCTTCCTATGCCTGTGTACTGTGTATGCTATTGTGATTCTAAAGGTCTTTCTGGAGCAGGTCAAGGATCCTGACATTTGGTTTATCTGCTTGGGGTGTCATGAGATGTGTGAAAAGAGGGATATGAAACCATATTTCATATGTCATCTCCACTTGTTTTTCAAAGTTATCCCAACAAACTACTCAGGGATTTGAGCATGTGGATGGTACCCCATTGATGTCTGTCCCCACCAAAATAATTGGACACAGTAAGATGACCAGTTGCTCACAGCTATGCAACAACCCAATTTTAGTGCTTCATTTTGTCCTTGAGAGCCTGGCTGATCCTTGCGGTTCACCTGCATTTGTCATGTACAATATCCTAAAAATGTATCAAACTGGCGACAACCTTCAATACCATGAGATTGTATTCAACTTCAGAACAAAAGAGAAGACCCTCAAATATATTGAGTCCACAGAGAAACTCATCAAAAAAATCAGGATGCTTAGTTATGAGTGCGTTGAGATTTTGATTTCTACTCATTCTGAAACCAAGTGAGGAGACATACAATCCCCATTCAGGGAGAACCTGTCACTTACAGTGTCCTGGATGTAAGTTGATCCTTTGATTGTTGCAGTTTTTGCATGATTATTTGTAGGCAGCATTGAGAATTATGCCAGGGGGTCTACAATATGGATGTTCATATGCAGACATACCATATAGAAGTTGGACACATTCCAGGATCTCAAAGCCTGTGTCAAATAGTGAGTAGCTTCCATGTACCAAGCATTGTCTCATTGTTCACTTTTCTGCAGTTATGAGGTTGAACACACATTCACATTCAATGCTGACCTATTTCATGTGTGCCTTACCTCATGATTCATCACCACTTATATTGAGCATGTGCTCATCAAAGGGCTGGAGGTGCAGGATACAATGCACGACCTTCTTGTGGTCTGTCCTCAGCTTGGAATGCATGCATCAATTACCCATTTGCACATCAGAAATGCCTTCTGTCAATGCATACCAACCCTTGCTGAGTACAATTGGAGGCAAATCTGCATCTGTGATAGTCAGGTCTCAATGACCATCATAACATATACATTCTTTCATGACAACAAACAACCATGGGGAAATGTGCTCCCCTACTAATGCCTGCATTGCAGTTGCATCTGAATATGGAAAAGCATGCCCTCTAACCAACAGGACAAAGGAGATTCACTTGCCATGCTCAAGGTTGCAGTTTCACTATCACCTGCAAGAAACACCCACAGCAGGAGATCATTTTGTTCACTTCAGGTTATCATAGTACTAATTTGAAAGGGAGTTAGGCTGGCTGGTATCTGTGGCAGTCAAATCTGGTGCACTAGCAGATGATTGTCTAACCTCTTGT
>MU172962.1:172841-187614 GCA_016695475.1 Suillus decipiens
GTGCGATAGGATGCAGAGGGAGATCACTAGTATCATGGAAGAAATAAACTCGCTGAAGGAGAAAAATCAGTCCAGCAAGATGTTCACCTACCAATCAGGCAACATCCAGGCCTATTTTGACAACTCAAATTATCAAAGCAATACATCAGATGACACAGAATTCATACCTTCCTATACCCACTCACAACCACCTGGATATCTACTTCTCATGTCTTCATCAGCTGCTAACACATTATCCAGTGTTCCAGTGGCTTGCGAGTGGATTGCCCAGCACAAAATATTTCCAATAGGTTTTTCATTGCCTTCTGTGCTGCATGAGCTGTGCAATGCCATTTTGACAGTTCAAAAACACCTGCTTGCTCCCCTACTTCCCACAGACAATTTGCTGGTCTCCAAGCTATTCAAATTCGAGTTTACCTTTTCATGTCTATCTTCGCTTTGCCTTAACTTTTGACTGATGTAAAGACTACAATCTAGCTAGGCTGATAGCGGACTACCCCCTAGACTAGTATATGTCGAGTGCTTACCTAGCTGCTATACTTGCAATGCAAGAATGTTCAACCTGAGGGGGATGCTAGTTGATATAGTTTGAGTTGCCTAAAATAGCATGATAGGGGCTAATGATAGCAGTAAAGTTGCTGAAGTTGCCAAGATGGTTTCTGAGGGTAGCATGATTGAGCCGAAGGTGTGTGTGACATGGGAAAATAACCAGTTGGCATATGGTATCCTCAGTAACTGTATATAGCAATAGCGATGGGGTTAGAGGTGGTCATGATATGCACTATAGGGACTAGACAAATATAGAAATAAACCTGTACATGGCCAGAGCTAGCTGGTCTGTCACAGCAGAATGGTGGCCTTGGGTATAACAAGTAAGGTACTAATTCAGTGACATGGTATGCAAAATACATACCAAGTTTGCAAAGAACTCTAATTGTGACTGTTGAATGTAAGATTTTACCATCATACTTACATGAGAAACACTTACAATGACATTGTTTCTTGCATTTTCTGGGGTGTATGCAACACAAGACATGTTCTAACAAGTACATTAATAGATCTGATCAGAGGAGATTTAGCTTAATGGTCTTACCATAACTATGCCTTATTGGGCCTTTGGCAGCAATTTTTGATTGATAAAGTATATCATATACATATACATACCAAAAAAGTGACAAACAACTTCATCAGTGTTAATTTTTGAAGATCAAATCTGAACTTAAGCCTTGAGGCTCAGTGAAAAGTTTTTTGAGGCAGAACAAGGGAAATCATGTGAGCTTGAGCTTGGTGATCACATAGGATCTCATGTGACTCACCATACTGGTATCATGATTGCATACAATGTCAGTCAAGTGACATCTATGTTCACCAGAGGATATTAATTGGCACAAAGATTGTGCTCAATTTTGTTCAAACATAGAATAGTATAGAATCAAGTTCAGTTGAAGGAAGAAGTATTGGGTTGTGATACACACAATGGCATTGGCACAGTACAAAAAACACTTAATGCAGGGTACAAAACACAACAGGAACAGAGCATAAAAACACAGTTTAAGCTGTGGTGATATGCTCAGTGCACATCACAGAATTGAAGGACAGTTGTAAATGTCATTCACTGGCCCTTTTTGTTTGCTGACATCAACACAGTAGACTTCTCCTTTCATATCTAGTGACTACTGATGATTACACCCAATATCATAATAAAGCAATGACATGAACTGTCAATTGATATGGGCACTCCTTGAGCTTGTTTGTCATATACCAAATTCTACACTCGACTTGCACTATAACATCCTGCTCATATCCACATCCATCCAATCCCCACTCAATCCAGTTCACATATCCGATCCAATACACTCATCTGATCCATATCCGATCCAAGACACTCATCCAATCCAGATCCAATCCAAGACACTCATCCAATCCAGATCCAATCCAAGACACTCATCCAATCCATATCTGATCTGAGACACTCGTCTGATCCATATCCAATCCATATCTGATCTGTGTTGATATCCAAAACCATTCCTGCGCACCTGCGCATTACCCCTTTTAGGATATACCTGTGCCACCAGCTCTCGGTTATCTCTGCCTCTGGTTATTGGTTATCTCTGCCTCCATCTCAATAAGTTATTCTGTACAAGATTTATCTCCGAGTTCATAGCCTGATGTTTTGCTGTACTTACTATTATGTTTCTGACATAGCCTTGGACTATGCTTACTTACCTTCCAGCATGCTACCTACAGTATATAAACTCATAGTACTACTCCTGCAGACCTCAGTCTGATCATTGCTTGTATCCTTACTTATCCTGCTGTCTATATAACTCTGTTTCTGTTCTCACTTGAGCTCCAGCCCTTGTAAGTCTCCGGCTCTGGACTATGGGAGTATTCCCTAGTCCAGAGCCTTGACTCTCTGTCATATAATCACTTTCAGACTTCATCCGATTGTAGTCTGTCTTCTGTTCCACCTTCGACTCTACCTGCAGTAGTCTTCCTCTGTTAGTTTCTACTTCGGACCTCGTCCGAAGTAGTCTATACTCTCTCTACTTCACATCCGGTCCTACTCCTCCATAGTAGTTATACCACTTCATCCATCTGTACACCTATCCATCTATCTGTCCATCTGTCCATCCATCTATCTGTCCATCCATCTGTCTATCTATCTGTCTATTTACCCATCCGTCCATCCATCCATCTGTCCGTCTGTCTATCCATCTGTCCATCTGTCTGTCCATCTGTTATCCATCCAACACTCTGCTACTCCTACTTTCGGATCCTTGGACCTTTGGATCCTCATACCTTTGGATCCTTGGACCTTCGGACCCTTGGTCCTATGGTCATATGGTCCAGTCCTATTCTATCCTTCATCCTATTGTAACATCACTCACTGTTCTACTCTGGACTTTGTCCAAGTAGTCTTGTCATCATCCCCTATCATCCAGAAATAGTTCTGGCGCATTCCCACGCTCATCCAGAAGTCCTTCAGAGCTCTATTGAGCTATCCTACCCTAGAGTTCGTCTGGACTACATCTGGACTTCACCAGAACTCTCCCTAGGACTTCATCTGAAATTAAGAGGCAATACTCGGGTAAGGGGCACAGTGTATAAGCTGAGGCCAAAGCCCTTTATGATCCGTTAACCCTGAGCACGTCTCTAACATTGTTCCAATAAGCCTCCAATTCCTTGGTAAGTGGTTTGAGCTTCTTTTGTTTCATTCCTGCACATCACTTAAGAGTGCATAGGCTTCTGAATGAGCAACACAGTTGGGAGGCTGCCTTTGACTTGGAGTTCAAATATATTGTCCAAGCAGGAATGGTAGATAGTGCTGGAGGTAGTAGCTCTGTGGTAACTTCATTTAGTTTGAGTATATCTGGCCTGTGGTACTATCTGAGAGTGATTATCACACCAAACAAGGTGAACATGTACCTCTAACTCTTGTATCTCTCTCACTTTGTCGCTGAGGTGTTTTTTTCATTAGTAAGAATACCATAGCAGTAGCAGAGACAGTCACAATGGGATTTCTGTGTCAGTTTGGGTGTTCTAAGCATAAATAATACTTGATCTGAGGATGTGAGTCACCTAAAGTCCTGCATGGGCTCATATGCAGCTCCACACCCTGACAAGAATCTTGTCCACCCACCAATTACTGACAACAGCAAGAGCCATGTCCAAATGAGTTTTAACAATATGTCACCTACTCTGGAGGATTAACCTCTGCAGCATTTTACTTCCTTATTTGCATCTCTTATCATTTATCTTATCTCTTCCTGCACCTTCAACACCACTTGTTGTTACCATTGGTATCACTTATCACCAGTAGCTTTTTTCATACTGCAGCTTCCTTCTCACTTGGTACTTAACATCTTGCCCATGCATAGTGCCACTTGAGCATTGTCTATTACACTCACTGAGGTGAGCAGATATCATTACTCATACTTACCTCTTGCTGACTTGTACCCTAGACTCTATCTAGGTAAATATAATATTAGAATTGTCTATTACACTTGCTGAGACACTGTCTAGTTTATCATGTTATGAGCCCTGAGCTCTAACAAAGCTCAAAACCAGCAAGCAGACTCTTTTGCACATCTGTATGACACTTCCCACTGTGTGTAAAACCTCTAGTCCAGTAATTTATCATTATGGGCAAATACAATCATGTCATTGAGTTGACTGGCATAGATGAGTACCCATCATGGTGATAAAATGTAGCCCTTGCTTTACAAGCAGATGGGATATGGAATCACTGCAGTCTTAGAACCAACCCAAATGATTTTGCCAAGTTTGCCTCTATAATGCCTTCACCAGCAGTTGCAGGTGCTTCCACTGCCACAAAAATAGACTGAATCAAGCAAGATGTCCAAGCTAAAGGCAGTGCCATCATTGAGGAGTTCCCATCAACAGAATTGTTCCCCAGTGCAGAAGACATCATTTGCATCACACAACAAACACTCTCAATCATCCTGGACTTAGGAACTACTTCTAACCTCATCATGGACTGGAGCTTCTTTTGGGACTACTCAGAAAGCTCTAACATAATGGTCAAAATGGCCAGTCATGGTAAACTCCCAACATCCAGTTATGGCACCTGTATTGCAGATTTAACACTCAATAAGCAGATGTTCCAAGTGACCTTCGCTGATTGTCTACATGCTCTGAGAGCCATAATCAACCTTTTGTTCAGCAGTCACATGCTAAAGAAGAAGTGGTCATGCATCTTTGAGCATTCTCCTGCTTATTGCCAGCTCAAATACCATGGGAAGTCTTTCAGCAAAATTCCAATGACAGCTAACCTTTTTTTCTTCAATCTCAAGTTTATTTGCCCAAATTACTCCCTGCCAGTCATCACTTCTTGCCATAATATCTCAGCTTTGGTTTGCTCTCCTCTCTCATGGGACCTATGGCATGCTTGCATGGGTTACCTTGGGGGTGACATAGTGAAATTACTCACACAGGCTGTGTTATGACTGGGGTTGGTTGCATTACAACTGCTCAAAAGAAAGTGATAGTTATTCATAGTTCAACATTCCTCAAATAAAAGAAATGGTCCTATGACTTAGCTAAGTTAAAGAACAAAGGTTCAGTCAATAACTAAGGCTTAGGAGTGCTAAGACTTAGAAAGACAATTCAGATGACTAGAGTTGCAGGGCTCTAGCAAAGGAGATTCCAGATAAAATCCAGTAAGATTAAGTGAGGAATCTACAAGCAATACACTGTACTTAAATAGGCCAATATATGTGCACAGACTAAGACTAAAATGAGAACATAAGTACTGAGCAGCAATAGCCACTTTGAGGTCCTCAGGCAGTATGTGTGTGTTGTCTAGAATCTCTGGGGCCTGTTTAATTGAGTTCAACATAATAACTACCAGAGAAGATGAGTGACACACAGAAGAATTAAATAAAGAGTAGTTTCCCCAGGTAGAGTGTAAGGTGTAGTTCCCTTGGGGAGACTAAGACCTGCATAAAGACTGAGGCCTATGAGAGGAATATTCAATGATGGTTGTAGAACTGGTTGGGCTAGAAGATAGCATAGTAGCGATACAAGTTTCTGACATGATATTGACAATGAATGGAACTTCAAGTTGAATAGCAGCTTAATCTGAATATTTTACTCAGGCTCTCACTGTGGTGCTGTCAACAGACTTGTCAGAGTTTGAAGAACTTAGCAAAATTATAAGCTACACTAAACTATACCAGTGATTCCTACTGTCATATTCCATACATCTGATCTTAGATCTGATCTGATTGATCCTGCTTCTATCCAGACCACAGATCTGATCCAGATCACCCATCTGAAATCCCTAGCTTCTTGTGTTCTAAGTCTACTGTGCATACTTGCTTCTATCCCCTTTTGGTGATCTACCTGTACCAGTGTCCCAGCTGTGTATATTCCTGTCCTGCTTACTAATCCATTACCTATATCCAACTCGCATTTGCTGATCCGCTGCACATTTACTAATAGACTTCCATTATACCTTGTGCATAGCCCTCCAGTTGTGGACTCACTGATTATCTGTACTATCTACCTACAGTATATAAACTGCATGTACAACTCTAGAGAACCTTAGTTCAAATATCATCTTAGATTCTGCTCATTCCATTCCTCCGAACCTGATCCTCTTCCAACTCCAAGTATCTTCTGAGACTAAGGATTGATTCCTGCAGTCTACACTTCCGACTCTACCTTTAGTAGTCTATATCCATTAGTTTCTAGTATGGACCTCATCTGATACTAGCTCTATATCTTGAACCCATCCATACACTCCAGATACCCTTCAGACATACTCTTCCTATCCATATGTTCCAGATACCCTTCGGACATACCATATCTGATACCTTTAGACCTTCGGATCTGTCATGCAAGCACCTTTGAATCCTTGGACATATAATACTCCTCTGAAATAAGGGGCATACTCAGGAAAGGGGCACAGTGTATGAACTGAGGCCAAAGCCCTTCTGAATCCTTCACCTATTGAGTATGGTCTTAACACCTACTGTATCAATAAGTTTGAACCTCAAGTTGAAGGTCCAATGGCACCTGATGTGGAAGAAGGCTTTATCTCTGATGAGACATTTTTATGGCTGGAGAGTATATTTTTATATATAAAAGTGCTACATGATGGTCCTAATCTGGCCATGTAGTGGTACTAGCTAGTATCTTTGTCCCACCTGTTCAGTGCCATTTGTGAGGGTAGAAGAACTTTGCACTCACCTTACAAATAATCCACAATGCAATGCTGTACCCATCCTACATGCACTTCACCAACCTGCTGGTCCAGGTGAGGAATGCATGGGTCACTATCATACAAAATCATAGTCTATCTATGGGTTTCAATGGCCAAGACCCAGTGCCTCCAGCAATGTACCCATAGCTTCCCCCATGAATGGTTCAATGACAAGGTATCTAGCAATAACCAGCCTCAGGCTCTCCAATTGGAAAATATGTACACACTGGATGTTTATCAGATGAATGAAGAATTTGAAAATGGAAGGTAAACTGCTTCTACACCTCTACATGCCATTGTACCTCATTCACATTTTGACAGACTCATTAGTGATATATATGACCATGTTGTAAGACCACTATTAAAAACTTGGAGCTATCCCACACTTCTGTCTCCCATCAAGGACACCATCATAGTCTTCCAGCTGAACATATGTCATTTGTCATTTGTTTTCTTTTGGGAGGTTCACTTGTTGCAGTGGTTATCCAACAGAAATTATGGCCAGTGGATCAGGACATATGGTACCCTCTCATATCATCTTGCAGGACCCAGGAGCTGACATACAGCAAAGGACATTATGAGGTCAGTATTTTATTTCTATCATCTTATTCTTGAGTCTAGAGAAAGGTTCTTACATGTTGGCATAGTATTGTTACTGTGATACATAACATTCTGTAGATACAGACAACTTTGGGATCAGTATTGTCCATAGACCTTCCATAAGCCACTTAAATAGTGACTGATACTGCATACCTACCTTGAGGTATTATATCTATGAAGTGACAACAAAATCTCAAGGTGATAGAGAAAACTTGTAGTGAAAGATGAGCTGAAGTATAAGAGACAAGGGGAAACAAAGTCTTTAACCTTACAAGGAGGCTGTCTAACACTTCAAGAAACTTGGACATTCTCAATGATACAAACTGATTCTCCATCAACTGAATATTGTACCAAGAATTCTCCTTCTTGGAGTAGGTAGTCAGCCACATTTCATATTGGTTCTTCTGGTGCATCCTTCTTTCATGTTATAGCTGTCATCATCCTCAGTTGAGATCATAGCTAGTACATGTTTATTGCTGTCTGATACTTCTGGACACTGTTATGATATGGAGCCATGAAGTATGTGTGTATTGGTCAAAAGACACAGTGTGATGCAGGAAAGCATTCACAAGATAAGGAATTTACAGTAAACCATAGAACAGATGATTAAGTAGCACTCAACTACACTACTCCTCTCAGTCCCTACTCCAAGAGGAAAGACAAATATTTGGGCCAGGGTCCCTCAAGTCATCATCTGTATAAAGTTCAGCAAAGAGGTCCTCAATATTGATCTTCAAGTAAGCTAGAATAGAGTGCATGATTATTTTTGCAGCTCTGAGTTCAGCTATCATCTCCAGATGCAGTAGATCCTCTGGGTTAAGGCAAGGGAAAATGACATCATGAGTGATGTACTAATCCTTGAAAATAATCATTGCTGCTTGGTGAGTTGTAGGGACTCATATGTGAAAAAGTAACCACTAGATATTGCACTATTAGTAGGACTGTACACTAGATGTGTAGCACCAGGGGGCTGAATGCTATGTTGATATTGATTGATTGTATCCATGATTGAATGCAGCATTTGTGTAAATTATAAAAGTGACTTACAGTAGTCTGCCATGCTCTCAAATGACAGTATCCATCTGGATGCCTTCTTTCAAAGTAAGGTTAGTAGGATTGCTAAATATTTCATTGTATGCTTTGTAGCTCTCTTGCCATCCTATGTTATCCTTCCCCAGGTCCAGGAATTTCCAAATTTTGGCCCCAGAACATAAGGTGATAGAGGTGCACAGACCACCAGTATCATGATGAATGTGCATAAGGAATCTGCATTGAGATAAGATGTCTTAATTTGTGGCACTCTATGCAGAAAAATGAATGACCTGAGGACTAGAAAATTCCTCCTTTTGTAACCTCAGATACAAATCTCTCATTGTTACAGACATGGTGATATTGTCATCTAAGACTAGTCTGGGGGACATCAAATAATTTCCTCATATCTATGTATGCACACATACTGGAGAAATGGTGGGACCTCTGGTAGAAGGTCAGGGAGATCTTAGAGGCAGAGATGACCAAGAGGCAAAGGCAGGGATGACCCAGAGCTGGAGGCATAGGTATATCCTAAAATGGGTAATGCACAGGTGTGTGGGAATGGTTTCGGATATGAACACCGATCGGATATAGACATGGATCAGATATGTGAACTGGACTGAGTGGGGATTAGATGGATGTGTCTGGAAATGTGGATTTGACTGGACAAACTCTAAGGCAGGACAGCTCTATAGAGCTCCAAAGGACTTCTGGAGGAGCACAGGAATGCACTAGAACTATTTTTGGAGGGCAGGGAATATGAATAAGACTACTCAGACAAAGTCCAGAATAGAATAGGTGAAGAATGATCCACAGAAACTGGAGGATAGGATACAATAGGACCATGGGACTAGACAAATGATAGTGCTCTGTTCATTTTCTCAGCTCAGCAACAACTCTTGTTTTATGACAATATATAAAAGTATGTTAGCACTTCTGTGTGTATCACTGGATATCAATGCTACAACCTGAGTGCAGCTCCAGAAGACCACTTTACCAGCAAGGCCTCAGAAATGAAGGTCAAAAACAATCAATATATCCCCTTTGGATCTATAGTATTGATTTCATTCTGAAGTGTATTTTTTAATTGAACATCAGCATGTGCATTGTAGAATATTGTGAGATATATAAAGTCCCATACAAATTCCCTTGTCTGTCATTCATCTTCTTATCATGTCCATGAATACAAACCAATGGTGTGCAGAAAGTGACTTTTCCTATGTAAAGCCACCCAGGCATACTCACACCTCTATAGTATTTTCTTCTCTGACACTTTTTTGTACAAAATGTAACATGAATTTCCGAATGAACCTACCTCTTTGCAGTTTGCAAGTCCTGGGTTGGATATCAGCCACTATGCATATTATACTTAGTCCTTTAAAATCCAGATCAAATACTTGAAAATGAACATCAAAGACATGGAGAAGGCAGTGCAAAATTACTAGCTGATCTATGAAAATTACAAAGACCATATTCAGGAACTAGAGGATGAATTACTGGACCAGCAGACTAGCTTGGTCACTCTTCAAGACAATATTGATTAGCTTGAGGTGGAGGCCATATATTTTATGGAGGAGTCCAGTGATATAGCAGCTGAAAAGAGGAATGACATGCAGATAATAGACAACAATGTGGTTGACCATGTAAATTGTCATTTTCAGGTCATCTATCCTACTCATTTTAATGCTCATCTGATGACCACCAAGGCATTGAAAGCTGATTAGAGTCTATTTGGCATGTTGAGAGTTGTTGACATTCAACACCATGTCATAATTCCTTATTTGTCTTTACAACTGTTTTGCATATATGTTGGCAATTGTGTCATTTTTTCATTTAATTTGGTATCTAAAGCCACATATTTGGTACTTAAAGCTGCCTCTGCAGTACCCAAACTGCTTCTCTAAATGTACATACAATCTGATATAAATCTGATATGTCACAAATTTTACTTGCTCAGTCCAAACTAACAGATACTTTTCCAGACTCCTATTTTATACTCTTCAAATACTCACCATTCTGCCACTATCCAAGGCCAGTAAATTCAATCTCTCAATGTCTGTTTAGGGTAGATTTGAAGCAAGGTGAGTTTTTTTGAAAATCTTGCCAAGTCTGCAACTCAAATGCTTTCTCAGATACTATCAGGCTTGAGTTGCCAGCTCATGGACAGGCTTTTACTTTTACCTTTGAAACAATACATCTGGAGTCCATGGTGAGTACTAGGTTATATAAGGCCAAGTTTGTCACAATGTTATCAGTCTGCATCCAAAAGAGTGCCAGAAAATTAAAAATATGGTCAAGGACAAAATATCCATTCAGGTCACCACAAAAGAGCACAAGTTGTAGCCAAATGTCTGACAGACTATCTTCACTCAAAAAAGTGCAACAGACCAGAAACTTCCAAATATAGGTGCCAGAATTAGTTATGATTGCATATATTAATGAAATGCTTATTTTGCACAGACAAAATATAATCTGGTCTGTTTGGATAGAGTATTTATCCACATGTCAGCTAACTCAGAAAGGCAACAAATTTTTCAAACTTCCATTCACATCTACAAATTCAACTCCACTATTCAATTAATGCATTTCCAATAACAGAGGCTGTGTGATTCCCTCTCAACCCTGCACCCAACACCTGATATTCCAATGTGCAACTCCTGCATCCTAGGAGACATAAAGGTGTGTGATTAAGAGACAGCTCAAGATACAGCTACAATGCACATGATTTTATTACAGTGGTTTTTTATAATTATATAGAATTCAACTTTTTTTGGGCTAGGACCCCATAATCATGAAACCACAATGTGAGCCATTGAATGTGAGAATAATACACATTCACACAACACAATATACCTCTCTGGGCTATTTCATCTGGTCTAAAGCTTTGCATTCCTGTTCTTTGTCATGGTTGCTTTGGTTTGTATTCACAGCATTGATATTATGACTGGAGTTGGTTGCGATATGACTACTCAAATAGGAGTGACAGTCATTCATAGTTCTACCAATGCAAAAGAGCAAATGTTTGTTGGACTGGACTTAGCTAATTCAAGTACAAGTTGAAGTATGAGACTGGCTGAGTCAAGTACAATGAGATCAGAGGTTCAATCAACAACTAAGACTTAGGAGTGCTAAGACTTAGAAATATGATTCAGACAACTGGAGTTGCAAGACTCTAGTAAAGGAGATTTCAGGTAAAACCCAGTAAGATTAAAGTAAGGAATCTACAAGCAATACACTGTGCTTAAATATGCCAATATGTGCACACAGACTAAGACCAAAATAAGAATGTAAGTACAAGACTGAATACAGAAGGCATAAACATATAAAGCAACAAAGAAGGTAAAGTATGATGTGGCAGTACCACATAGTTACAATGACTAAGTCATGAGAAGCATGGTCCATAGTAGTACAATGTAGAAATAGAAGCAAAAGAATAGGGGCACATACAATTGTAACAATTGACTGCTCAATGGTTACTATAAGAAGACCTCTGTCCAGAAATTTAGGTGATACTCTGCAACACACATGAGGTGATTTCTCTACTCTCTGTAGCTGAAGTAAAGTGAGCTTGGTGTTCTACCTCCATTATCATATAACCTAACCAGACAATTAGCCTTAGGGAGCTGGGGGCATCCAGCAATTTTTTCTTGATATCTATGAGTTGATTTAAAGTGGTAGTCACAAAGGACTCCAGTTCTTGGTCAGCTTGATGGTGTTGAGATAGTGTGCTCCCTACCGGATCCATGATGTCATGAAAAATGTAAAGTTCTTTCATATGCTGACTAGGCCAATTCTGGGTTAGAACCAATCAGATCAAGAGTGCTGGTCCATTCCAAAACTCACTTCATTTCATTTCTGCTAGGAATGAACCTATATCTCAGTGCAAGAAGACCTATTCTATCTCCCTATGCCTAGGAGCTGTGTGTACCACCCACAATAGCTGACAATCTACTAAGATAATCCTCCACTCTCCCAGCTCCTGCATGCCACATGCAGTGGACTGGCCTTCCTTACAGAGATACTATACTAGCAAGATCCATCACACATTTTAGGCTCCAGATTTCCTATCACATAGTTGGAGAGCTAGACTAGTGGCAATTATGATATCACATTAGGAAAACTTCCATTTTATATTGGGTTTAATTTGAGCAAATCATACTATCAAACATAGACAATCTCATATCATTTTCTTGAATGTGCACCAAAAAGACTCAATGTTTGTAAATATTAGCCAATGTGTGTATTGAAAAAAATTACTCAAAGATATCAGAGAAAATTTTCAGATACAGGATAATATATCATTAAACTAATTTATGTATTTCTGGATATATGAGCACATAGCAGGCCACTATGCCTTGCACTTAATCAGTTCTTCAGTTTTGAATCATCCTGGATGACTGGCCATAGGATGATCATGATACCTGGAAAGTATAAGCATGCAATGGTCAGGGGCATGGGAGGACCTGCATAATGTGGTCATCTACCTGTTTTCAATTATTACATATATATAGATGCTGCAACCTATACAACTACTAAACATAACTTTGCTAATCAGACCTAATCACATACTACTGATATTTGCTACTCTTTAAGCTAATTCTGAATCTCCAATAATCAAGACAATCAGACAGCAATCAGGCAAGATTTAGGCACACTGCATCAACATGACAACCATTCATGATAATTCATAATGATACTACTGATTATTATATTGATGAGACACCTTTTATAATTAACAGAGACTGCACATATATTATCTTTCAAGTCAAATACCACCTGGTGAATATCATCTTTGAATAAACTAATCCTTTTTACACTTAACACCATTCTACTTGCACTTAATCTACTCCAACCAACTGACCCCCTTCCAGTAACATTACACATCATCATTAATTGCTTCAATCTCCAGAATCACTTTACCATCTATCCAATCTGTAGTAATTATCATCAGATCTTTCCTATAGATGCACCAATTGATACTTTATGCTCCAACTATGACAGCCATCTTTCCAAACCTATTTCTGATAGACTTTTGAAGGTTGACAGGTTACCAGTCTCAATAGCCACCACTCATATGTGCTGCTCCAGTTCAACTCTGATGCCTAAGTTTGTGAACTTGACATGATACACAAATTTCTTACATTTGTGAGGGTATCCTTTGACCATGTGTGCATTATACTCAATGTGTGCATAGTTTAAAGCACAATTATGAGCTGACAAACTGCCATTTTGTATTAGAGAACCTAATGGAGGCTCACTAACAGCTGACAAGTACAAATTTGCAGCAATAACTGCTTGGCCCATCATCATAAGATATTTAATTATCTATAATTATTATCTAGTACCACTAATTTACTCTATTAAATTCTGATTTTTTGGCAAACCTTCATCAATGAGTCAAACAAAGACTTTGACTCTGTGAGGAAGCACTATTCCAAGGCTCAAGAAAAATTCAACATGGACTTTACAGCATGGAAGGTGTGTCAATAACTTCTGCAGACTAGCACAAATATGTGAAAAGGAGGTAATCAAATAAGGACACCAATTCTAAACCTCCAAAGCAACCTAATGTCTGTATACAGTATGAGTCAGCTAACCTACTACATCCATTAACTGCACTGAAAATAACTTGTGGAAGGCTTCATGCAGCTTGATTTGTTATCCCAAGCTAAAGTACTACTTTAAGAGTATCTTCTTGATTTCAAATGAGTAAGCTATTTCTTCTTTGATATTAATCAGGGCTAAGCATGCACCCTTAGATGTGTGGCAAAGAGTCAATAAAGCCCAATCTTTACTAGTTAGTTCACCTTGCACAGCAAATCAAAGACTACAAGCCTATTTATAACTTCTGTAAATTCTTGTCCAAGTGACTCAATAAGGTCCTGAAATGTTCCAACTCAGATGACACCTTCAATCAACCTAAAGTCCCATCATGTCAGTTTTGCAGTGATGGTCAGGAGGCCATCAGAATAATTTAAGATGTCATGAATGACATGGAGTCTAAGCTGGATGATATAGCCTCATACCTCATCCTTTTTGTCACTGACTTGACATTTATTTTGACACAAAACTACAAACTTATCTATGAACCTGCCATATTTCATGTGGTATTGTTACTATGACAGATCCACACATGTGGATCATAACAACTATGGACAGGCATCTGAACAAATGAACTGTTTGTTGAGATATGTACATTAATTTTGCACTAGGGGTCCAGAGGTCTGAAGGTAGGAGTAGCAGAATGCTGGGTGGATGGATGAATTGGCAGATAAATGAGTGGAGGAATAGAGGAACAGAGGAGCAGGGGAGCAGGGGAGCAGAGGAGCAGAGGAGCAGAGGAGCAGAGGAGCAGAGGAGCAGAGGAGCAGAGGAGCAGAGGAGCAGAGGAGCAGAGGAGCAGAGGAGCAG
>MU172962.1:188414-209136 GCA_016695475.1 Suillus decipiens
ACAGGTCTTCTGTAGTCTCAGTTGGAGAGGACATTGCAGCTTATGTCAATATCACAGCAAAATCCTCCTCAGACCAAGAGATCCAGGTGAAAGATAGACCAGGCTCTCCAGAGGATGATGTGATTGTCTCAGCCTAAGGAGCTTTGCTCCAGGGTGGTGCTGGGATATGTGATTTTCTATGCAAATCACAGAGCAAAGTCAAATCTGACCATTCTAGCATGGTACCAATGAAATGACTTGCTCTATAGCCAAGTCACAGTGTCTAATGGTCATATGAGACTCTACCTTCAGTAGTCTATCTCCATTACTTTCTAGTTAGGAACTCATTATAAAACTAGCCATATTTCTTGTTCCATCCCTACATCCCAGATAATCTTCAGACATGTCATATATGATACATTCAGACCTCTGGATCCATCATGTAATTACTTCCAGACCTTTGGACATATATCACTCCTCTGAAATAAGGGGCATTACTCAGGAAAGGGACACAGTATATAAACTAAGGCCAAAGCCCTTCGGATCTCTTACTCTTTGAGTACAGTCTTAACAGGGACAGAGAAACTGAGGGGTAAGGATAATGATAGAAAACACTTTTGGCTTGATACCTATATGATAATGGGGTCATGTCAACCTATAATGAGTCTGACTGCCACACTGGTCTGACAAATCTCAAAGACATCATCATTTCTTTCAAGGATATAACCTTGTACACTAACATAAGCACCAGCTATGACATTGACTTCATTGCTGACATTGAACACATGCTCTACATCATCTAACTTGGCCTCCATCGCCCTATGATGACCATCCAAGTCAAATTCTGATTTAACCAAGCCCCCAAATGTGTGGTCAGTAGTTATGACTGTGCAAATCTGACCTAACAACTCTGGCATGGTGAGGCAAACTGAGTCACCATGATGCAACATCTGTTTAGAGAAGGTTACCCCTGTCTTCTGCAAAAAGGGGTATCCTAACCTGCTTGCACATGTAGCCAGATGGTGTCAGGGTGGGGGATATGAACTAACTTGATACAGTAATGGTAAATTTTCTTCTTAAGTAGACCTCTGTAATATTCTTTGCCTTTGAATTCATACCTAACAACATCTCCATCATGAATGATGGAGGACAGTAGGGTAGGTAGATGTGATGGGTCAAACAATGCCATGTCATTTTTGGGCATCTTATAGGAAAACTCTTTCAGGGGAATTAGCACAGTATTCTCAAAATAGAAAATATACATGATGGAATCCCTGTAATTTCCCCACTTGATTGTGAGTCAAGTGAGGTAAGGGAATTGCAGATGCAGTGCATTGACAGCTGACTCTTCTTTCTTAGTAATACAGTCCCATTTTTCATGATGAGATGGTATCTAGGAGAATATAATGACCAGGAATCCTTGCTTGTTGAAGTTGACTGTAAAGACATACATCCTGGTAGGGATCTTCCTTGTTGCAGGGGCCATGATATCTTGAGTTGATACTAGAGATGGTCAACAAACCATATTGCTAGATCTACTTTGGTAGCTTTCTTCAATTCTCTGGATTGCCTTGGCAAGGTTATGCTTTAGTGCCAGGAAAAGAATAACCCCAGAGTGGCTGGGGGAGCCATCTTCAATCTTATCAGATAACTCATCCTCTTCATCATTACCTTGATCAGCTTCAATGTCAAGGAAAATATTCTTGTGCTACAATTTATTAGTAAACATCCATGCTAGAAATAATGACACTTACTGAATGAATGGGTAAATCTACATCTTTGATGATGTCCTTCCCATCCTCATCATCACCTTCATGAGATAAGATTTTAAGAAAATATATCTTTGGTGATTTAGAATTAAAGAATTACTGTAAATTCTAAGTAAAAGGCAGTGACTTACAGTGAGAGGAGAGGGCTCCTTGATGTCATCTTTGAGAATGTGCACTTCTTCAGTGCAATGCAAATTAAAGTGACTACTTCTATTGATCACTAGACAATTGTAAGATGGTGGGAGAAAGGAAACTTGTAAATGCAAACATAAGGCTTTTATAGGGATGAGACATGGGCTTGCTTACCAAATGTTGTGACCACAGTGACCACAGTGACCACCAACCTATTAAAATGTGAGCAGTGACTTAGTGGTATTGTACTGTATGTAGTAGAGTGGAAAGAAGCCTACAAAACACAAAGTTAGACATTATATAGGGATCACCAATTTGGGTATGCTTACCAATCATCATGGGCATAGTGGACAATATGTAGTGGACAATTTGAGAAGACATGGCATGTCTTAGTCATGATGTCATTTTTTTATATCTAAAACATATGATGCATCAACAAGTACATAGGTCTCAAAATATGTGTATCTAAAAGTAGACTCTAAAAAATTGTATGCACATAGTGGGATTTTATCAATGTCAAAACATCAACAGGAAGAGTAAATATCCAACAATATTTGGTGCAACAATTGATGATTTTGAGATTGGTGAAATATTGTCAGAACAAACCCATTTTTGATGTTAAAATTTTCAGATTCTCCCTAATTATCTACCTGTGAAAAAGTTGTCCATATGTAACTCAATACAGTGCTCACACCCACATATGCCTCCTTGCATCCTCTGCAGCTATTGGAGCCCTCCCTGGTAAACTTATACTACTGTATTGACCCCAACTGACCAGCAGAGCCCTTTGAAGCTTTTGAGATATGCCTTAGGGTACCAAGTCAACACCAAAGTGGAAGCTTGATGCCACCATTTCTTCAAGCTTTGCCACATCACTCCCTATATCTTGTGGCTTTGAAGTATACTTGAAGGTAAGTAAGCACCATACAGATTCCTCTTATTCACCCTATCTTTTGGAATGTCATGCAGCCCCCTGACTAATCAATTGCACTGATTGAGTAGAGTTTCAATTGTTTTTACATGCTAAGTCTCACTTGTTGTGAATGACAGCAATCCTATTTTATAATTTAGTTTTCCCATAGAAATGTGTATATATGATATGTGGTAGAAGCAATATGAAGGGCTAATAGCATCTGATAACTTTGTTGACCATTTCCCCTGCCTTCTGTACTATATGCTTCAAATGTCATTTCAACTTCCAATGAGGGAACTGACTGAACAGAAAATGTATGACTTTTTATTCAATGGCAGATGTCTCAGGATACCATTTTATGATTAACTATTGGGAAGTAGTAACATACAAAGTTGGGTGCTCACCAGAGCTAGAAATTGTAAAAGTCTAGTACTAGGCAACATATGGCAGTGCAGGAAGAGTCAGCCTAAGAAAAACTCCAATATTCAATGGTTGAGGGTACCTTTGCAGTTCTACCTTCATCAAAATATTAGACACTCTGAGTTCCCCAAGGTCAAGCCCAAACCAACTGCAAATCCCAGTCTGAGCATATCAATTCTATCAAGTGCACACTTGCCAGAATACTTTACTTACTGGTGTAAGATGGGAATCACATCATGACCTAGTTGATGTGAGAAGAAAGTTGAAGGTTTAGGTATATTCTTATCACTTTGAAGCATTGTTAAACCAAGTGCCATGTTATGAAATCTCTTGAGACCATTGTTCTAGTCATACTATTTGCACAGAATCTAGGTATATGATATACCTATGAAAAAAGTCAGTTATACTAGACACTTTTGTCTCTCCAGTCAATATCTCTTTGAACAGTCACTAACTGGTCCACATATTCCATTCTCATAACTTTGAGATGTATTTGATAAAACATCACAATTGAGACTGCAGTGAATACTATTATTTACATCCAAGAGTTGCATACAGTTCAATACATATATTCTTCCCTTCAACAAAAGGGGCCATCACACTATATGTTGACTTTGCTTATGTAATACTGGCATGTAATCATGATTGTCAGTAGTGGTAGTGTCTGCCTTGGTTGCTGTTGCACCAAGGCAGGCTGATTTCATTTGGTTGTACACAGATAAGGGTTGTATGACAGGTCTGAGAGGTAGACTTAGATATTAGTTGCTGTAGTATTACCTGTTCCATGTCTTATCAGTAATGTGCCAGGTGTGCACCAAGCCACTGATATATGTGACATCATGAATAAGATGCTTTATGCTTATTCTAATTGTCCATTGTCCTCTGCCACAATGCCACAATGGCTATGTCATATTGTCCACTACCCCCACCATGGCTAGCTTTGTAAGCATTCCTAATTCAGTGATCCCTATAAAATTACTGACTTTGTGTTTTGTTGCACTTGTCTCACAAACAATACTGACATTCATGTGATTGGTGGATGTTGAGTCACAATTCTTGGTAAGCCAAATAATTGCTCATCCCTATATAAGACTGATGTCTGTGTTTGCAGTTTTCCTTTCTCCCCATCATCTTACACCATCTACATTGATAGTAGTTAGTTGAATTCTTAAGTACATAGTTTAATCAATGAATAAAATTAAGCATGCTAAAGTTAGAAAAACAGACAAAAATGTCAAAATGCTCTGCTCTGTCCACACAACAGCCCAATGCCAAACATATTAGAGTCAAAGGCAAGTACTTTGACTGATATTGAAGTCAATAGTAAAAATAATATTACAATAATCCCAGGACCATTGGCCATGCAGAATCCTGGTACTTGGGCCATCCTGGAGCACTTCCTGACCACTGACTTGACTTACAGCAATATGTGACTTCCAACAGTCCTCACACAATTCTGGCAGCCATCCCTGAGGCCCTCCAAACCTCAATCAAAAAATGGGACTGAATACAGAAGGACAAAGAGACCATGTGCCCTCTGCTCAAAATTACCTTACCCCACCTGAGTAAGGGTCAAGCGAGGGAAATACATGGGTACTATAGCCTACATTTTCAATACTGACCAGGCTGACAATCTTGTCACTGTGCTCATCCCTCCAAGGGATTTTCCATATGAGATGCACAAAGGTACAGTCGCACTGTTTGACCCATTATGCTTACCCACTTCATGAAGTAGAAGAAGTTGGTTGGACATATAAGGGCAGAGAATACTCTGGTGGCCTCCTGAAGAAAAAGTTCCATCATCACTCAATCAAGTTAGTGCACATCCCTCATCCTGATGCCATCCACCTTCATATCCAGGCCAGATGGGATACACCCTTCTGCAGACAGTCAGAGGTCATGTTTTCTAAACAGTCATTGCATTCTGGCAACACAGTTTGCCTTCTTATGCCAGATTTACTTGGGCAGCACTGTGTTGTCCTATCAACCAATCATGCATTTGGCAGTTCAGTTAAATTAGAATTTGACTTGGACAGGAGGTGTTAAGACTATACTCAATAGGTGAGAGATCCGAAGGGCTTTGGCCTCAGTTCATACACTGTGCCCCTTTCCCGAGTACTGCCCTTTATTTCAGAAGAGTAATATACGTCCAAGGATCCAGAAGTGCTTGCATGACAGATCCGAAGGTATCAGATATGATACATCTGAAGGATATCCGGAACGTATGGATGGAAAGAGTATGTCTGAAGGGTATCTGGAGTGTATGGATGGATTCAAGGTATAAGGCTGGTATCGAATAAGGTCTGTACTAGAAACTAATGGATAGACTACTGAAGGTAGAGTCAGAAGTGTAGACTGTAGGAGTCAATCCTAAGTCTCAGAAGATATTTAAAGCTAGAAGAGGCTCAAGTTCGGAGGAACAGAATGAGCAGAATCTAAGATGATATTTGAACTAAGGTTCTCTAGAGTTGTACATGCAGTTTATATACTGTAGGTAGCTCATACAGATAATCAGTGAGTCCAGGACCAGAGGGCTATCCACAAAATATAACAGAAGTCTATTAGTAAATGCGTAGTGGATCAGTAAACATGAGTCAGATATAAAGTGCAGGTAATGGATTAGTAAGCAGGACAGGAATATACACAGCCAGGACACCAGTACAGGTAGATCACTGAAAGGGGATAGAAGTAAGTATGCACAGTGGACTTAGAACATGAAAAGCTAGGGGTTTCAGATGGGTGATCTGGATCAGATCTGTGGTCCAGAGAGAAGCAGGATTGATCAGATGTATGGAATATGACAAGAGGAATAAGAAGATGGAGGCTAGGCTCCAGAACGTGGAGCCCATGTTCAATGTCAGTGATGAAGTTCACATTGTTGCTGGAGATTACATGGGACTGCAAGGTTACATTGTCCAGAAAACTGACGAAATATTTGACATTTGCCAGTCTGGGATGCAGGAGCAGGTATGTCTAACTAATTCTCTGTATAATTCTTTCTAACATTTTTCTAGATAGAGGTATACAAATCTATCTAGAGTGTTGTCCAATCATTCATACCCTGCAGTCCTTTATGGTGACTCAGACATATGTCAAGCCCCCACCAGAATCAAAGTCCATCAAAATCAGTGACTTTGTCTGAGTTCTAGTTAGACATTGGATGGGGAAAAGTGGTGTCATGCAATGGGTGGCCAATGGTGTCATTTGGTTCCAGGATGAGTTGGACCTGATGAGACATGACACTGCCAGTGACTTGGCACCATCTTTTATCAAAGTCAATGCCAGAATGGTCAGATGAATGTGTCTCCCCCCCACCATCAATTTACTAAAGAGTGCAGTTACAACATCAGACCCAGAGATATCATTAGCATTGCTTTAGGACTGAAATTTCACTCAAAGGAGGTTGCAACAACTTCTGATGTTATCATTAGCAATATCAACCGTACCACCTCAGACTCTGCAGAGGCCAGACAAGCCATTGTAGACATTACTAATGCCATATGTAACTACAAAATGCAACATACTCCATCCCCCATACCTATCCAAGAACTCATCACCAATCATACTATACAGCCTTGTAGGGAAAGGGCTCCCTCTTCAGAAAAAGTAAAGATGTGGATAGAAGAACATCCAGCTGGGTTATATGACCCAGCACCATCATCTCCTATGATCACCATTGCCAACCTTCATCCACCCATGACATTATCCATTGCACCTAGATATGTATCAGTCTCTGCATTAGGACCTACAACATCTTGCTGAGCTAATTGTGGCTGCAGAAAAGGAAGATATCAAACCAGTCTTAGTAAAAACTGAAACTATAGAATGGCTCTTTTGAGCTCACATCCCGAAGATCTTGTATGCAATTGCAAAGACTCCACAGAACACAGGGAAGCAATGTCAGTTGCAAAGCCAAGACCCTACTTACAGTAATGTCGCTGTCACTCCTCCTCTTTGCTCATCTGCTTCCAACCCCAATAAAAACTACATTGGTCAAATCTGCAAGAATACTGGTCACCATCATAAATTGTGTGACCAATATCACTGTGTATATTGTCATGCAATTGCTCCTGGACACCTATCCATTTATTGTCCTTGGTTAACATTCTCATTTCAGTCTTGGTATGTGCACACATATTGGCCTATTTAAGCACAGTGTATTGCTTGTAGATTCTTTACTTTATCTTACTGGGTTTTACCTGGAATCTCCTTTGCTAGACCATTGCAACTCTAGTCATCTGAATCATCTTTCTAAGTCTTAGCACTTCTAAGTCTTAGTTGTTGACCGAACCTTTTTTTCTTGGACTTAGCCAAGTCTTAGAACCATTTCTCTTATCTGAGGAACTTAGAACTATAAATGACCGTCACTCTTATTTGAGCAGTCATAATGCAACCAACCCTAGTCATAAAAGCTGGACCAACTAGAAGACAATCTGTTGAAAGACTTCTCTGCTGAGTAAAAATATATCTTTTTATTTGCTTGTTTGCTGACATGCTTGGCAGAGAGCAGCAGAAACATCATATTTTTGAGCAGCTCTTAGACTCCTATCCTGGCCTCCTGGATCATTTGAGGAATGGGTCTGTGTTAAGACTGTACTCAATAGGTGAAGAATTCAAAAGGGCTTTGGCCTCAGTTCGTACACTGTGCCCCTTTCCCGAGTATGCTCCTTATTTCAGAGGAGTAATATATGTCTGAGGATCGAAAGTGCTTACATGACAGATCTGAAGGTCTGAAGGGTATCCAGAACATATGGATAGGAAGAGTATGTCCGAAGGGTATCCAGAGCATACAGATGGGTTCAAGATATAGGGCTAGTATCAGATGAGGTCTGTACTAGAAACTAATGGATATAGACTACCAAAGGTAGAGTCAGAAGTATAGACTGTAGGAATCAATCCTTAGTCTTGGAAGATACTTAGAGCTAGAAGAGGCTCAAGTTCGGAGAAACAGAATGAGCAGAATCTAAGATGATATTTGAACTAAGGTTCTCTAGAGTTGTACATGCAGTTTATATACTGTAGGTAGCTCATACAGATAATTAGCGAGTCCAGAATCAGAGGGCTATGCACAAAGTATAATGGAAGTCTATTAGTAAATGTGCAGCAGATCAGTAAACATGAGTCGGATATGAAGCACAGGTAATGGATTAGTAAGCAGGACAGGAATATACACAGCCAGGACACCAGTACAGGTAGATCACTGAAAGGGGATAGAAGTAAGTATGCACAGTGGACTTAGAACATGAGAAGCTAGGGGTTTCGGATGGGTGATCTGGATCAGATCTGTGGTCCAGATAGAAGCAGGATCAATTGGATATGATTGGATCTGAGATCAGATGTATGGAATATGATAGTCTGAGGAGAAAACACTTCACATTGGAGAGCTGGTGCACCTTTTTTTTATATAAGAGTGAGACTGATCAGGACAGTGATTCTTAAAATATGCTTTTCAAAGTGATTCAAAAAAAATCAGTGTATTTTTTTGATGACCATGTCCCATTGCTACAAGGTAGGGAATAGTACTTGCAAATCAAGGTGCATGCCTCAAAACTTGCTCAAAGTCTGCAGTGATATTATTGAAGTGTTTGATGCCCACCCATTAAACCAATCAATCAGAAGATATCTCAATTAGAAATGTCATGCACCCAAATTCAAGCATGACCCCAAGGACAGTTTGGATGACAAGGGTCTTGGCATCACTGAGTTTGCAAGATGATTAGCCAGCTTCAAGCTGTTGATGACTGTGCTTACCATATTGATATCATGCTTAAGGACACCACCAAAGGCATTTGGACAGAGAAACTCATTTGCCCTCTAGTGACAGGAGTGAGGAGACCCACATGACCTTTTTGTGTTTTGATAGCCACCTAAGAACAATAAGAGTTTCCTTATGGATCAGTGCATGACAACTTACTGAGCAAGTGCAAAAGCATCAGGGATATGAATGGCTGATTGAGGTTTGTCAAGTCTTGATGATGAATCTAATGCTGTATTTTGATACAATTAAACATCAGCTTTGACAATACATCAAGGCAAAGATATAACAGATGCACCTTTCTCCTTGTGAATCACATCTATAACCATCTGATCCTATTGTCTTTTGGCTGCCTTCATCTCACAAGCTTTTCAGTGGGTGGCCCACCCTTGTAGCTATCCTGACTGAAGCTTCATGACTTAATGTATCATTTTCTCTGACCTTCAAAATGACAGAAAGAAGTTGAGTAGAATTCAGAAGTGGGGTAGGATTTTAAGCAACTATAAAGTGAGAATGAGTATACATGTGGTACTTTGAGAGGTTTGGCCAGGGATGTCTGAAATATTGCAGTAGCAGGGCAATAAACATTTTCAACAGCCTTATCATGAAATCAAATATCAGGATGAATGGTCCTTAAATACATATCAGGTTGGGAAAAAGCTGAAATAGAAATAAAATAGATGGTGCACACTATCTACACTCATATTGATGATATAGTCTGGGGACATGATTCATGTAAACCAATCCAGCTTTCAAAGGAATGCACAAACTCTAGTGCATATCTCTGGATGTTATAGGCACTGCAGTTATGAAATAATGAAGTTGCTGGCTGTCAAGATCAGTTATAATGGAGAGATCTACCCATGCTGAAACTCTCCAGAATGAAGGCAGTAATATTTTCTGAATGCCCAGATGCTGCAACAATGCCTCTTCTCCTTGGATGAAGGCTGACAGTGTGGTCACCAGGAAATGCTCAATTTCTTATTGAGCCCTGGCAATTTCTTCCTGTGTTCCACCCTTACAAATCATGAAACTGCACTGATCTGGATTGCTTTTTCTGAGCCTGAATAAAGGAGTCAATGCAACAGACAAAGATGGGGGCATGAACTCCCTACTGGTTCAATTCATTCAAATTCCACCCATCCTTCTGCAGACCACGGGCCCAGACAGGGGCATTGCGGTTGGCCAGCATGTAAGATCCAGGATGAGTAAAGATACAGAGAAGGCCCCCACCAACCATGAAACAATGCCATTGGCCTACTTTGTCCCACTCTGGGACATATGGTTGCATAAATAAGTGATGATCACCATTCCCATATTTCTTTGCTTCATTGACATGCTTTTGCTTTGTTGTATATTTCATAAACTGTCTTGAGGTGCTGTCTTCATGTTTCACAACCATATGTTCAGTGTAATATAGATGAAGCTTTGTCTCTAAAGTGACTAGCTGTGTCATGGGCCAATGAGTGTGGGTGATGTCCCAGGCAACAGAATCCAACAAAGCAATGTTATTGTATTCATGGGATGCAACCCGGGACTCAAGGATGCCTAGCCACACTGGAAGTATAGCTTCTAACCTGTGTACTGAACACACATATCTATCAAATGTGCAACATATGGTTGAATCTTCATCTTCCTCATCCTTGGAGGAATTGGACTGGTGGAACAAAACTGAAGCCTCACTATATTCTACCAAGGTCCAGGATCAGTCTGTCTAATCTCATATAAGTAATGGATTCACCTATCAATTTTGGTCAAATCCAAACCTCCCCACATAGTGGCAAATTTTTGCATGGCCAGCTGGAGTTTATCAAAGTGCATCTGAATGATTTCGATAAACATTTTGAAATTCATATAGTGTACCTGCAGGCAGTTGTTAGATGACACATCAATTGTGTGCCACATCAATAACTATATGTCATAATCAAAGTTAGGGTTATGATGCCCATTAGGAAAAACTGTATGGCTATATAGTCCCAAAGTTACAGATGTTCTCCAGGTAGTGTTGTAATGAGTGAAAATTTGAAATATCCAAGTTGTCTCTGATACCCAAATTGATGATGACTTCCTTGTGATGATGGAAGTCCTTTAGGGCTTATTGCATATACTCCAGAGTGGTGTCATCATGAGTTAGATATTGAGCAAGGTATATGAAATCTAAGAGAGTGCGATAGGCCAGAATAATTCCCTTGGAGACTATGCCTACAAGACAGGCCAGTAACACTCTAGCCATGTGTTTGTGTTTTTTGCCACCAATTTGACCTAAAGAAGTCCAGCCTTTGTGAAAATGTCAAACACCATAACATGGAGGAAGTGTATGGAGCCTCTAGTCAAATTCTTCTTTGTCCATAAGTTCCTGACACCACTCTATCATATGTTTAAATATGCCTTAGTAGAGCTGATGTAGGACATCAGATGTGATTGCCATATGAATATCACAGTGAGGAATCTCAAGCTAAAAAGGCTCAAAGATGCCTCCAGCAACATCATGTACCATACATTTTTTTCTGAATGCTGCATTGGTAGTGGTGCTGATATTGGCATTTTCAATGATGAAGGAGGTCCAACACTGGGTATGGCAAGTGAACATTTGAATTTCTGCCAGTCCCTCTGCTCTAGCTTGGCATTTAGGACAGGTACTGTACTTGGTACAAGTAACCAAGCATTGTTCAGGGTAGTCAGCAACATAGCAGGCAAGGATGGGAAATACTATGCATACAAGGCCACCTCACTCAACAACCTCTATTTCTTCTTTCCTAGCTTCTTTGAGAGGGTCAAGAATAATGTGCAAGGAGTCATGAAATAGATGGTGGACTCTAGCAGAAACCTCTCTGGCAGATAGGTTGTTCTTGAGAATCTTATCTACTGATAGTGTCATATACCAGATTCTACACTCCACTTCCACTATAACATCCTGCTCAAATCCACATCCATCCAATCCCCACTCAATCCAGTTCACATATCCGATCCGATACACTCGTCTGATACATATCCAATCTGAGACACTTGTCCAATCCATATCCAATCCATGTCCATATCCAATCTGTGTTCATATCCGAAACCATTCCTACACACCTGCACATTACCCCTTTTAGGATATACCTGATAACTCCATTTCCATCCTCACTTGGGCTCCAGCCCTTGTAAGTCTCCGGCTTTGGACTATGGGAGTACTTCCTAGTCCAGAGCCTTGACCCTCTGCTATATAATCACTTTCAGACTTTGTCTGATTGTAGTCTGTGTTCCATTTCACCTTCAACTCTACCTGTGGTAGTCTTCATCTGTTAGTTTCTACTTTGGACCTTGTCCAAAGTAGCCTATACTCTCTCTACTTCATATCCAGACCTACTCCTCTATAGTAGTCATATACCATCTATCTATCCATCTATCCATTCATCCATCCATCTATCCATTCATCCATCTATCCATTCATCTGTCTATCCATCTATCTATCCATCTATCTATCCATCTGTCCATCTACCCATCCATCCATCCATCCATCCATCCATCCATCCATCATCCATCCAACACTCTGCTACTCCTACCTTTGGACATCCATACCTTCAGACCTTCAGATATCTAGGCCACCTTTGGATCCTCATACCTCCAGACCTTTGGGCCTTTGGACTCTTGGTCCTATGGTCCTGACCTATTCTATCCTTCATCCCATTGTGTAACATCCTTCACTTGTTCTACTCTGGACTTTGTCCAAGTAGTCTTGTCATCATCCCCTATCATCCGGAAGTCCTTCAGAGCTCTATCGAGCTATCCTGCCCTTGGTCTAGTCTTGAGGTGAAGGGATAAAACATACTATCATCATCTTGGTCTTCTGGTACCATCCTCTCAGTCTCTGAAACTTCATTATACAATCCAAACTGTAATCACCATTTTTTGTGCACTGACTGGTCAATACATATGACTCTGCCTGCAGTGGGATGAGACTCTGTTACACATGTATCACCCTCCTCCTGTAAAGAGTGTGGATGTCTTGGTGGACCAATAACAGGCTGTTTGTCATGTATGGGAATGTCAACATACCATCATGAGTACCTTCCCCATCTCTTAAACCTGCACATTACCCCTGTTAGAATATACCTATGCCTCTGGCTCTCAGTTATTTTTGCCTTCACCTCTTGGTTATCTCTGCCTCTAGCTATTGGTTATCCCTGCCTCTGTTTTGATAAGTCATTCTGTACAAGTTTTATCTCTGAGTTCATAGCCTCATATTTCATTGTACAGACTATTATGTTTCTGTATACTTCAGACATAGCCTCAGACTATACTTACTTACCTTCCAATATGCTACGTACAGTATATAAACTTGTAGTACAACTCCTGCAGACCTCAGTCTGATTATTACTTATATTCATACTTATTCTTCTGTCTATATAACTCCATTTCTGTTCTCACTTGGGCTTTGACCCTTGTAGGTCTCTGGTTCTAGACTATGAGAGTACTCCCTAGTCTAGAGCCTTGACCCTCTGTCATATAATCACTATTGGACTTTGTCCAATTGCAGTCTGTCATCCATTTTACCTTCAGCTCTACCTACAGTAGTCTTACTCTGTTTGTTTCTACTTCGGACAGTGTCTGAAGTAGTCCATACTCTCTCTATATTATATTTGGACCTACTCTTCTATAATAGTCATATTCTCCCCTTAGATCCATGGAGCCCCACTCCTCTATCCATCCATTCATCTGACATTCTGCTACTCCTACCTTTGGACCTTTAGATCTCTGTACCTTCAGACCTTTGTACCACCTTTGGACCTCCATACCTTCAGATCTCCATACCTCCATACCTTCAGACCTTGGTCCTATGGTATTGTCCTATCCTATCTTCCAACCTTTATAGATCATCCTTCACCTATTCTATTCTGAACCTTGTCCAAATAATCTTACCATTATCTCCTGACATCTGTAAATAGTTCTGACATGTTCCCACACTCATCTGGAAGTCCTCCAGAGCTCTATTGAGCTATCCTGCCCTAGAGGTTGTCTAGACTCCATCCAGACTTCACCAGAACTCTTCCTAGGACTTCATCTGAAATTAAGGGGCAATACTTAAGTAAGGGGCACAGAGTATGAGCTGAGGCTGAAGCCCTTTTGTGATCTGTTAACCCTCCAAGCACAGGTTCTAATACCAACAGTATTGCTCCTCAGGGCTGTATTGCAGCCTGGTGCACTGTCAAAATGGTAGGTAGCACCAAGATTGATAATCATATTCCTGTCACATATCTCACCCCAGCTGTACCTCAGAAAAAGGGTTAAGAGTGCTTTATTATAGAAGGCCTACATTGTGGGAGCATCCAAATGATTGCAAAATGCAACATAAGGGACTGCACAGTGGAGTTACAGTTATTTCCTACCTCATGGGCTACTATTACTGTAGGGTTTGATAGTGTCTGTTTGGTGGAGCCTGTCAAGCACATGTAGCTTATTTTACTTTACATTTAGAATTAGGATATCTTTGTACATATGCCCATAATTTGTTATACCAGTGATACCTTTCCATGCACTAGCCAGCATTTTATCCCTTCTACTGAATTACTGAGTTTTGACTAACCTTAGATATAAATCTTCTTCCTGTCCATAGGTTGATCAACACACTTGCTGTAAGAGTCAGCCTACCATACAATGATGTTGTGGTTGTCCTGTTTTTCCTCATTCCTTACCTAACCTAACAGATGTGTGCATAGAATCCCATTACTCAAACATTGTAGAATCCAACTATATCTCTCACAATAATTACATATGAGCTACACATTGGCATAATATCTTATGTGGAAGGTCATCACTACCAGATAGTGCTCTTAATTTATGATCTATTGATATGCACTAAGCCTGGTCCTTCATCATCTGTCCCTTGGTATAGTTGATACTAACTCTAAGAGCTACATGTTGCTCTTTATCACACTCAAACCTTCAAGTATTCCCATCACAATAGTCTATAGTTGTGTCTAAGGTAATGACTATCCTATAATTAACCCTAATATTAATACAGTGTTTAAAGTCTATTAAAATTAATTTGTTATTAATGGTCAAGTGGGCATCTGATTGTGGAAATGCTTGAAAAGCAGCTGTTTGAGCATTCAATTGAGTATAGATTAGGTCATGCTCATGTACATCACAAAATTATACCTAAAGTGTACAGAGCCTTAGTGTTGGCTTTAATATACACTATGAATATTTAATATATCTACAAAGCATCAGATATACTAGCAGTACCAAGAGATCTAACTTGTTCAATGAAATTGTTTTTTAAAAAGATAAGAGCATCATACACTCCAGGATGAGCATGCTGAAGCTGTAAGTATTTGTAAGTGTTTGTAATGCACATAGGCTAAGCATTGATTTCAGTGGTTTTGCAGATGTGTAACTTGCCTATATTAGTCAGACATTGATGCCCATTAGATATTGATACCAGGGTTAATACTACACTCAGATGATTCTATCAACTCTGTATTAGCAACAGTGTAAGGAAATCTTTATCAACCATGATTATGGTGTTTATAGGTCAATGTATGACTAATTGTAATTTCTATATGTATACTGTACTATAATGTGGTATTAGCATGTCCTTGAGGCATTTGTTTGTCCTCACACAATATCATAGATAGTGAAAATGTTAAAATATGTGAACAGTTTTTTGAGCCACTGTACATTGGGCCCCTGATACCATCCAGACTTGCCTGCTTTGATATTTATGTGCCTCATATTGACAAAATTATTTCAGATGAGGATAGTCTACCATATGATGAGATCAGGCTTTTTAAAGTAATGCTTGATTATCATGTCTCCCAATCTGATTCCCCCCTCCTTCCCAACCTCACCTGCCTGCAACTCATTCCCAATACTGATTCCCTTCTGGCATCTGTACCATCTATGATTCATGTGGGTCTGGAGACACTGGCACTTTCTGATGTGGGCTCACTATCAGATCCCATCATGTCTCAAGTGCTTGCTG
Organism: Suillus decipiens; assembly: GCA_016695475.1. Taxonomy (NCBI): domain Eukaryota; kingdom Fungi; phylum Basidiomycota; class Agaricomycetes; order Boletales; family Suillaceae; genus Suillus; species Suillus decipiens. Next base: position 204,350 of record MU172962.1, read on the forward strand.
TACTCCCTCCCCTCTGTCACCTTGTCTATCTGAGGACTGATAGATGCCTTGGTGATTTTAGTCAAAACGTTCACCTCCTTCATTCTCTTTGCAGCCTCATGGTAGCTGACAAGCTTTTACTTTGCACAATAGCACCCCCCTATAAGCTAATTTGATAAATTATATCAAGTCTACTGATAACATGGTTTGCATTCACAATGTCATATTTGGTGGATGTAGTCACCTTTTTATTATGTAATATCCATCACTGATCCCTACAAATCAAGCTTGCCTAGCTAATGTAACATTCCTTTCTTCTTCCTTAATACTATTGTTATGCTTATTCATACTGTTAATGAATTTGTGGTTTCTTAAGGTGGATAATGACATTAAGATCCTCTAATCATGGATGAAACATGCCCTATCAAATGGGTTCATGTTCAAGGTGGCAGCATGTGATCATACCAATCCTAATTCAAACCAGAGGAACCCACCTTCTGAGCTGGACATCTGTGAATAGACCAAAACAGCCAATGCAATGGTCTGCTGCTTCATCAAGGATATTATTGCAATGAGGGAAAGTGCTAGAAATGGTTATTCCTGCTGTCTCAATATAATCACTAACTAAAAAGCAAACAAATGTAGGACCTGCACTGAGCTTTTACTGGTAGGACACATTCTCTAGTTATCTGTGCTCTTCATTGGTGTAGTAGTGGAAATTAAAGAGTGGGAGAAACAAACTGTATACACTAGTGAGTCCTTGCAATTATTTATTGTGTTATTGCTGATCCTGAGAGTGAAGTCAACACCAGTGAATGCACTGAGATGCAGGTCTGGATACTAGTAGCGCCTATAACTTCTCAGGCCATCATGATCTTCTATTTGCACCAGATCCTAGAACTAGCATTTCTGGCTAGTTGAGTGGTAGGTGCTGAAATAAGGCTGTGTGAGGCAGGGGAAACCATTCAAACTCCAAGGTATTTCAACTCTCATTCTCACCCTAGATCACTATGGGCCAAGATAAAGTGCTTTTTCAAGTAGACAGTCCTCCGGTTGCATGAAGAAAGGTCTATTATTGTCTTTGATAGACCTTTGTTGCCTGCTACTGCACCTGTGGCTTCAATAGTTTCATAGGAAATCATGACTGCAAGGGGTATTAGAGAAAAGAGTAAGAGAGTTAGGTCAGATAAAATTTTGTTGGAATTAAAGATATTAGATACTTGTTGGGTGCATATTTGTTTGCAGACTGTTAAAGAAGCCATAGATAGTGTTATCACTGACTAAGTCCTGTGTCATTCTACTTGTGCTCCTGGGTCAGTTAGACAGTTTTATTTGATGTGCAGGTGTCCAAGCAATATCTGACAATAATAATACATTAGAGTTATTTGCTGTACTAGATGGGGGCACAACAGACATTCAGTTTAGCAAGTATACAGGCATCACAATACAGGTGATAATTTGCATGTACATCAGATCCCTATTTAAGTTAATACAATGTTCACTAGCAATGTCTTCACACATTCCAAGCCATAGATTTTTCTTTCTTCAGTCCCTACACTATTTTATGATGTTTAAATAGTTCACTAACCCTAATTAAAATCCTCAAACTAGCGCTTTGTGATATATCTAACTATCATATAAGTGGGGATGTTTTGATATGCTAACTGATGTCCTTGGGTTCTACCATCTTCCAAATATCTGTCACCAACAGCCCACTACTCAATATTTCTCAATGTAAGTATGTATTCCACCTTATTCAGCTCCTCCATCAATCACTTGAGCTCCATTCTCCTTGTTTCTAATAGCATCCATAACATATAACATCTTGTCACTCTGATGGCTAGGTGTTGCAAACTGTCTAAAACTTGGTGCATTCTGTTTATATTATCACAGGCTATCACATGCATGAGGTCCCACAACTGCTAATCCATCATCAGCATTAGAAGTCACAAGCTACACACACTCACCTCCATGCTCTCTATTAGGACAAATATCCACTTCTGGAGTTCATTTTGCTCCTGGCCCTGTGCAGCATCATGTGGCTGATCATGCCCTTGAGCCCCCTTCATTCAAGTACATGAGTGATTATTTATTTTCTGATAACTAAGTCACTTGATTGGCATGTGCAGTGTGATTTGCATTATGTGCATCATTTTGGCCTGCCTTCTGTGGTATGGTGCATGTATACAGAATTAGATGCTGGCTGTTGGTATGGGTGCACATTCCTAGGATTGGGTACTGGCTGCTCATAGTGGCCAAAGGGGATTGGAACATTTTCTGGTGAGTTGTTAGTAGCAGCCATAGACAGTCAATAATACTCACTTGAGCCATTAGGTATCATATGGTAGTAGGTGGTAGTTGGAAAGAAAGAGTTGAGAGATAGTGTACAAGCACTTTAATAGGAATACACTCTACTTCCCAGGACATATGTAGCATCAGCACACCTCAGATCACAAATATCCACCATTTGCAAGGCATATATAGCATCTGCACACCTTATAAATCAACTGCTCACCCTATCCTTTGCATCCACACATCCATTCACTTAACCATTCCCAAGTTAAATTCAGCATTCACATAACATGTAATCAGAATCAAAGCAAGGCCTCAGATATATAAATCTGACACCCTCCCCCACTGCCCCCCATATTACATTAGGTTAGTTAGGGTTTTGTGTCTTGGTTAGTTTTGGTGTCTCATTAGTTCTTGCTTAGGCACAGATACACATAATTCTCTGCAATTAAATTCAAAATATCTACAAAAATCAACCTACAATAAAATAAGATCCTGTCCTTGCACCCCTACTAATCGAACTCACTCACAACCATTTGCAGCATTGCCTCAATTTCCCAATCCACAAAAGACCACAAGTCACCTGTATAATACCCAAGTCATATTTAGCATACCCACCTCTCATCTGAACCATCTGCATACCTGATTTATTCCACATGCAACCATATACCCACATTATCTTATAGTCCAACTACAAAATGAAAATCAAATCAAATACTATAAAACCATCTGACTCCTGCCTCCCATACTACATACATCTCCATCATCATACATAAAATTCCTTGTGCAACAAATGCTACTGGACAAATTACTAGTGAAAGTTCAAGAGTGCTTCCTCCAGCTCATCCATGGGCCCCTCAAGTTGGGACATGGTTGATGCAGCTACCATGGCAATCTGGATTTTCTCCTCTAACATCCTTGCCAGTGACTTGCAGTGATGTTGCATGTGGGCCTTCACTGCAATAATTTGATTGAGGAGGGGTTTACCATCCACTTGACTGGTAACTTCAGGACCTGGAGCAAGCCTTGCTTGCATAGGCTACAAATGAGCATAAGTAGAAGTTCATCTACACTACTTACTGGAACCAGATAAGGGAACATGCTCAATGTGATTCACCTTAATTTGCTATAATAGTTCATTGCTGATGTCCCACATTCCAGGTTATCCATCAGGAAGTCATCCAGCACCACAAATGTGAATGCTGTCTTCAGTAAAGTGAAAGACACCAGAAAGAGGCCTGTTTCAAATAGTTGCATGTTGGGACTCAGTGCCTTGGTGCACTGACAGAATCTGATCATGAGGAAGTAGAGATCTTATATATCCACCACTATGGTCATCCAAGGATCATTGATCAAAGGCACCCATGGACCTCTAGTGAAATACTCTCCTTTATTATCTGTGTTACACCACTCTCTAGTCACTTCAGTGTAAGGCTTGCCCTGGTGACCAAGGTGAATTTCCAGCCCAATCTTAGTCAAGGAAGTGTCCTCAAAGAATCCTCCAGTCCATTGACTGATCTGATGGAATGGCATGCAGCTGTGAACCATCCTACAGCAATGAGTGCAGAAGAGTGGCTTACCCATATAGCTGTGACATCTGTAGACTCCATTATTTGGACAGACAGAGCAAGTCCTGTCAGATGGTAGACCCTCTCACTGAAGAAGCAAGTCCAAGTAGTCCTCAGTCTTGTACTGCCACTCACATAGATAGTTATTTTGACTCTTGATACTCAGATTCAGTAAATGAGACCAGGTAAGTGAATGATGAGCTTGCTATGGACTTGTGAAGCCAACAAGGCTCCAAGTTGAATTCACTGAGGTCATAGTGTTCATAGTCACCCTCTGCATGATGCCCTCTGGAGAATCCTTGCTTGGTAGAAGATTTCCTGGGGGATGAATGAACTGAAGTTGTTCCATTGTAATATTGAGCTTTGACAAATTATCCTCTATCTCCTTGAGAAGTTCTTTTGTCCTCCTATCTAACCAACAAGGATGTCTTAGGAGGACTCCAGGCCCTTGGCTTTGACTTGACCATGCACTAAAGCAGCACTGTAGTTAGGTGGATGCATTGTTTGAAGCAATATGATCATACAGTGGCTCAAAAAAGTGTCTCAATGTTTGTGGATTTTCATCTAATTGCTTAACTGTAAGTCAGGGTGTGGGAATATGACTAAGCCATAGGGAGATGTCAGAAGGCCCTGCCTCTCAGCTTCATTATTGGTCACTGTGGCATGGGAATTCGCTTATACCATGTGAATATATAGACATTTTCATTTGGTGATTCATTGAGACACTTTTTTGACTTTCAGTTTGACCAACAGAATCTCTATAATTCTGATACTTTATGTGACCTCCTGTTGTTCTAATCACTTATGCCACTCTTCTAAACATATTATCTGTCAATTTCTAATGTTGCTCCCTAACTATCTTTTATTATCCTGCTACAACTTTGTCCTATAGCTGAAATAGCCCCTATTGTAAATTTTAATAGGCTGTAGGCAATTTCTTGAGTAATT
>MU172962.1:209311-262487 GCA_016695475.1 Suillus decipiens
TCTATAAAAATCATCAATTACATTATCTCTACCACTGGCCTAGCTCAGACAGTCAGTAATACCATCAGGGTGTCCAATTTAAAGGCTGTAATAAAGCATAAAACTCACTTCTATCTCTGACTCATAGAAAGACATGACAAAATTTTGCTTTAAAGCATTAGTACTGGACTATTAAGGACTGAAGTGGGGTTATCTGGTCAGATGAGACCAAAATACATAGGAAGGGGTCATATAGCCCAAAAAATCTGTGAAAAAAAGCAAGAGATATACTAGAAGCAGGAGAAGTTAAACAAAGCCTTGACTTTGGAAGATGAAACTTGATGGTACAAGGCTATATGGGATGGAAATTGTCCGTGAAACACAGTGGGTAATAAATACAGAGTGTTCTATTTCATTTTAGATAGGTGTCTGCTCAAAAATATGTAGGAGCCATGGATTAATAGAGAAGACACTATCTTTCAATATGATAATGACCCTAAGCACACATCTCAATTGGCCACCAATGACTTGAAGACCATAATATTAGTATTCTGTAATGACAAGGACAGTCCACAAACCTCAAATGTATCAAATATCTCTGGCAATTACTCAAGAAATTGCCTACAGCCTATTAAAATTTACAATAGGGGCTATTTCAGCTATAGGACAAAGTTGTAGCAGGATAATAAAAGATAGTTAGGGAGCAACATTAGAAATTGACAGATAATATGTTTAGAAGAGTGGCATAAGTGATTAGAACAACAGGAGGTCACATAAAGTATCAGAATTATAGAGATTCTATTGGTCAAACTGAAAGTCAAAAAAGTGTCTCAATGAATCACCAAATGAAAATGTCTATATATTCACATGGTGTAAGCGAATTCCCATGCCACAGTGACCAATAATGAAGCTGAGAGGCAGGGCCTTCTGACATCTCCCTATGGCTTAGTCATATTCCCACACCCTGACTTACAGTTAAGCAATTAGATGAAAATCCACAAAGATCCAAGGGTCTGAAGGTATTGGATGTTACAATCATTGTATGCTCCTATTCATTTCTTTCTTGCTTATGTCACTATTACCTTATCGGTTGTACTCTTACATGGTCATATGACTTTGACCTTTCTTTCACGATCACTTGATCGTATGTTTGTACTTCATTCTCTGATATTCCATGACATTCTGCTGACTCCTACAATCTACAATGTTCCATTACATTCTATTGACTCACATAGTCATATACCATATACTGCCAATTGCCATCTCTATCTATTTCAGACCTGCCCTAAAGTCTCTACGTACTTTAGTATTTAAAGGCCTTCTTGTACTTGTAGATTACTCACTTGAATCTTACTGGGTTTTACCTGGAACATCCTTTGCTAGAGCCTTTCAACTCTAGTCGTCATTGAAGTCATCTTTCAAAGTCTTAGCACTCCTAAGTCTTTGCCAAACACAATTATATTCGACTCAGCCAGTCTAGTTCTCTCTACATACTAGTCTGTCTTCGTCGTCTGAAGCATAGTACTCTTTTGTACTTTGACGCTGATACCGTTGCCAATCGCCGCTCTCTTCTGAGCAGTCGTCAACAAGCCCATCCCAGCTGTAATAAAAGATTCAAGTCTTTCACATGCCACACATCTGTGAGCGCCCAGACACCAGACCCCAGACACCATCAAATTCAGCCAGACTCACCATGGAGTGAACCCTGGATCTGCCACGACACAGTCCAGATCAAAGCTTGACTAATACGTACAAGTACTACCAATACCAAAGACAGCATGTCCAGATCAGTAAATATTACCATGCCAGAGCTCAAGGCCGGGTTACCAAGTCAGTTCAATGGACCCCCCACAGACACCAAGAGATGGTTATATTCAGTAAAAATGTACCTCTCTATCAATAAAACCTACCACAACACAGACGAGAAGCAGATCGCCACCGCTCTCACTTACATGAAGAATGGGACAGCAGGAGCATGGGCTCTCAACTTTTACTCCAAGGTGTTCGAAGCAGGAGAAGCATGGGGGAAGTTTGAGGACTTTGAAAAGAGTTTCAAAGCATCGTTCATCACTTCCAATGAAAAAGTCAGTGCCATGATGAAGATGGGATGCATCAAGCACACTGGGAACCTTACGGAGTATATCTCTGAGTTCCACACCCTTATGGCTGAATCAGCCCTCAAAGAAAGCACTGCTCTTATCTATTTCTTTGAGCAAGGACTTAAGCCCGGTCTCCAATGTGCCATCTGCCAAATGGAAACAGTCCCTGTCACCATTGAATCCTATATCTCCGCTGCTATCATTCAGAACTCCAATTGGGAGCAATACGCTGCAGTAAGGAAAGGAGAAGGGAATGGGAAGAAGAAGAACGGACATAAGTACGTTTCTAACTCCAAGAAGTCCGACCCCGATGCCATGGAGGTCGACCACCTTACTGAGGCCAATAGAAAGGAGTATATGAAGAAGGGCCAGTGCTTCCACTGCGCCCAGACGGGACACTGAGCTAACCAGTGCCCAAAGAAGAAGGTCCCTGTTAGGAAGCAGGAGATCAAAGAAGAAGGAGAAACTGAGGAAGAAGAAGCCTGAAGGCTCACTGAGGATTTTTAATTTTGGAAGCTGAGTTGATGACAGACTTCCCTATTGTACCCTTACGACTTGTATGCAAAGTAGGAGAAAGAAAGGAAATGCGCATTCCGATTACCCTTTTTTCCCGAGTTCATAAGGATCCAGTCAAACCACAGCAGTTATAGACTCAGGAGCTGCCAGCACATTCATCTCAGATCAGTTCATCATTAAAATTGATGAACGAGTCATGTTCAGAAAATTCAATGTCACACAGCTTGGACGGCATGACCAGATCCTCCTCGGAATCCCTTGGCTCAAAGCCATGAACCCTATGATCGACTGGGCAGCAGAAACACTACGACTCCCAGCTACAGAATGGTCTAAAGAAGTCGAGAACAGTATCGACGACAGAAGGAAGTGTAATAAACTTAAACCACTCTTCCGCCCAGATACAACTCCGAAATGGGCCCAATCAAGGCTCAGAAAAACCAGCCCAAAAGAAGGGACTCCTCTGAAGAGCACTGAACCCCAACCCATGGAAGTGGATGAAACACTGAAGGGGGCACCACTATTGAGAGAGGAAGAAGAGATGCCAAGACCAGTGTCTCCCATGATAGAAGAACCCAGGGTAATGCCACCAAAGCCCAGGGACCCTAGGCCAGTGTCACCTATAGCAAGGCTGAAGAAGAGGGCGACAGAGCTAGAAGAATCATTCCGTCCGAGGCCAGCGGTCAAAGAACAATGACCAATCGAGGAACAAAAGAAAGGAAAAAGAAAGGCTGATTGAAGTGTCAGCACTGAATGCAGAAACCCTATGCCTCCTCCTTTCATGTCCATCAAAGAGATTCCCAATGAAGAGGCAATGCTGGCCCTCCTTTCCACCGAGGAAGACAACAACTCACCAGTCTTTGACACAAAAGATGATGTTTGGATGGATATGCTCGAAGAGCCGGTCCAGAATGTCATGGACTATCCTTTAGAGGAGGGAGAGTTCCTAGCAGAATATGCACTTGACAGTGAAACGGTCCGGATTATAGAAGATATCTCTATGGATACCCCCCTCACACGTGATGGAATGTCATATGCTGAACAGCAAGCAATGCCTCTTAAATTCAGCAGTAAGTCACAAGAATTCACCACTGCAGAGAAAGAAGCAAGGAAAAAGAGCTTTGAAGAGCTAGTGCCCGCTTACCTTCACGACTTCACCAACATATTCACTAAAGACGGTCTTAACCATTTACCACCAGAGCAACCAGGGACCAACCACTGTATTGAGATGAAACCAGGATATATCCCCCGCGTTTTGAAGATCTACCTGCTATCACCAAAGGAGAGAGAGGCCATGAAAACCTTGCCAAAGGATTTATATCAGAATTGAAATCTCCACAGGCGAGTGGGTTCTTCTTTGTTGGAAAGAAGAGTGGAGACCTCAGACCTATGCAAGACTACCAGTATATCAATGAATGGACCATAAAGAACGCCTACCCCCTTCCCCTACCAACATCGCTCATCGCTCGACTTCATAAAGCAAAATACTTTACAAAGATGGATATATGATCAGGGTATAATAACATCAGGATACACCCTGATGATTGATGGAAGGCAGCTTTCACCATCTGATGAGGTGCTGGTCCCTAAAACTAGTAGTATCATTCATGCTGCATCATCATCCATGCCTGCCCCTGAGTTCAAACTCGCAAAGTGGGTGCCCAAGAAATTTGATCACTCCTCCTCACCATACCTAAAGAAGGCCACATTCTCATATTCACATTCCCATTCCTGTTCCCATTCTCAAATGCCTTTGCTCTCAGATTCTGTGGGCTCTTTGGATTCTTTGTCAGATAGCGATTCCTCAACTTCATATTTATCAGAAGACTCAAAGATTCCTAAACCTGCTGGTGAACCTGGGCACCCAGGGTGTGGGGGGTACACACTTTATGAAGCTTTGGATTGGAATCTGAAGATATATACAAAATTCAAGGTTCACTAAGTATTGTTGTACCTTCAGCATTTTCAGTAACTCATGAATTACTAAGAAAAATATGCATCAATTCACGAACTCACATCTTCATCTTACCATCATGAGTTCCAGGGAGCAGTCAGTTGTGCAATCTGGACCGCGACCAGGAAAACAGCAGCAGAAACCCTCTGTTACAGAACAGGCCTGGGTTACATCATATTTTTGTGACACAGTCTCACAAATGTAAGTGCCCAGGGTTCCTACTCAACTGTCAATTGACATCAGCAGAAATCATTCCAGGAGATTTGTGCCAGGAGACTTGGATCAGGTTTTCTTAGAGAAAGACTTAGATAACTAAGTTTGAGAGGCCTTGGCAAAGGATATTCCAGGTAAAACCCAGTAAGATTAAAGTAAAGAATACAGGCATAATACACTGTGCTTAAATAGGCCAATATGTGCACATAGACCAAGAGTAACCTAAGGGTCACAAGAATGTAATGAAACAGTAACCACTGTGTATCCTAATGAGGAAGGCATGTATTGTACATTGTTCCTTAACATTCTGATGGATGAAAGTGTCATATACCGGATTCTACACTCTACTTCCACTATAACATCCTGCTCAAATTAACATCCATCCAATCCCCATTCAATCCAGTTTACATATCCAATCCAAGACACTCATCCAATCCATATCCAATCCATATCCATATCCATTCCAATCTGTGCCCATATCTGATCCGTGTTCATATCCAAAACTATTCCCACACACCTGCGCATTAACCCTTTTAGGATATACCTGTGCCACCAGCTCTCAGTCATCCCTGCCTCCAGCTATCAGTTATCTCTGCCTCTGTCTCAATAAGTTATTCCATACAAGTTTTATCTCCGAGTTCATAACCTGATGTTTTGCTGTACTTACTATTATGTTTCTGACATAGCCTTGGACTATGCTTACTTACCCTCCAGCATGCTACCTACAGTATATAAACTCATAGTACAACTCCTGCAGACCTCAGTCTAATCATTGCTTATATCCTTACTTATCCTGCTGTCCATATAACTCTGTTTCCATTCTCACTTGGGCTCCAGCCCTTGTAAATCTCCAGCTCTGGACTATGGGAGTACTCCCTAGTCCAGAGCCTTGACTGTCTGTCATATAATCACTTTCAGACTTCATCCGATTGTAATCCATCTTCCATTCCACCTTCAACTCTACCTGTGGTAGTCTTTGTCTGATAGTTTCTACTTTGGACCTTGTCTGAAGTAGGCTATACTCTCTCTACTTCACATCCGGACCTACTCCTCTATAGTAGTCATACCATCCGTCCATCCATACATCCGTCCATCCATCCATCCATCTATCCATGCATATGTCCATCCATCTATCTGTCCATCCATCCATCCATCCATCCATCCATCCATCTGTCCATCCATCTGTCATCCATCCGACACTCCGCTACTCCTACCTTGGGACATCTGTACCTTTGGATCTCCATACCTCCAGATCTCCATACCTTCAGACCTTCAGACCCTTGGTCCTGTCCTATTCTATCCTTCAACCTATTGTGTAACATCCTTCACTTGTTCTACTCTGGACTTCATCCAAGTAGTCTTGTCATCATCCCCTATCATCCAGAAATAGTTCCGGCACATTCCCACACTCATCCAGAAGTCCTTCGGAGCTCTATCAAGCTATCCTGCCCTAGAGTTCATCCAGACTACATCTGGACTTCACCAGAACTCTCCCTAGGACTTCATCCAAAATTAAGGGGCAATACTCAGGTAAGGGGCACAGTGTATGAGCTGAGGCCAAAGCCCTTTATGATCCATTAACCCTCCGAGCATGTCTCTAACAGAAAGTGGCAGGAAAAATTTTGGTGACTAGAAATTTGTGATGGTCCTTGATGTCAAATTCAACATCTGAGTGCTTGACATGTTTTGCTGGATTGAAACCTTTTATCATCTTCACTGTGAGCTCTCCTAGTCTGCAGAGTGCAAAGAATGCACTGGTCAAGTATGCACATACCACAGCATCAAGAGTTAATGATAGATTAAGGTACACCCAAATTTCTAGAATCAATTTCACAGTGAAAGGTTTGTGTCTGACCCATTTAGAGTTGACTGGTGTAAGCTTAATTGCTCCATCTAAAGATGCTTTCAGCACATCCTGCTGAATGATCCATGGCTGACCATGCAGTGTGTGCCATGCTTTTATGGCATAGACATAGTTGACTAATGTCTTCCTAGAGTATGACCCTGTGCAGCTGGTGACAAAATTTAGAAGTGTCCACATATCAATGGGACAACATTGGTCTTCTGGAATGGCTCATTCATCACAGAAGATATGAAAGACTAACAAACCTGCCCTGTAGCATTCCCTCATTCCTATTACCCAGGATAGGTTCATAACCATCAGCACTCTCTCCAGATTGTGTTCTGTGATAGCAAGAAATTTCCCATCTGGTCCCATTGCTACTATTGTCTTCAACAGGAACCATAATCTCATCCATTTTCATGCTAAGCAGTGGGGATGTAGTTGTGATGGTATCAGGGTCAATCTGGGTTTGTAAGGTTGAGGCTTGGCTGGCTGTTCTACTGGAATAATGGCTTTGAATCGTGAGCTATTGGCAGTGCTGTTGCTGTTTCTGATGAATGAGGAAGAGTGAGTCTGAGTTGTCCTTGTGATTGTTTCTGTGGGTTTAATTGGAATTGTCATGAGCATTGCTGTTGGTGAGAGGCAAGTCAATTCCACCTGTGCTGTAGTCTGACAGATCTGTGGAGGCAATGAAGGGATCAACAATGAAGGGTTGTAGTTTGGTGGGTATTGGGAGGGTCAGGAGGAGGAATTCTGTGCTACCATAGATACCTCTTGATAGATTGTCTGCTGGGTTATGCTTGCTTGAGACATAAGCTGGGTGAAATGAGTAAGGTGCTGGGGAATTGTGGAGATGATTGAAGATATGTCTAAACATGGCATTGACAGCTGTGTTCCTGCTGTGTCTGTTTCTCCAGCCTTCAATGACACCTTGGTTGTCACCATAGACCCTGAAGTGTCTTTCTGATCCTCCCATTCTGACAATATACAGAGTAAGGAGCTTGAATCTGACTGCTTCTGCCTATCCAATGTCCTTTTTTCCACCAAGCATTTACCAGCCTTTGCATAATTGCTATGCTCACCACCTACTTCCAATGATGATAGCAATTTCAACACCCAAGCTGGCATCTGAGTATGCATCTGGGTTATGCAGTGTGAGTGGCTTGGGAATCATACAGCTGACAAATGTACTCCAAATCATTGTTGATGCAGCCACACCACCGGCTGCAACTACATATGATCTTTGCTGGGATGAGGAACCCCAACCAACAATGACCAATATTGGTCACACCTCCACACCTTCAGCTGCTGGTCAGTATGACATGTGTTGGGATGACCAACTGATAACATTGGCTACAGAATACCAAGGTGAGCATCATTTATTTATGCCAATAGCATGAACTCATTTGCAGGCGGTTTTGACATGTGCTGGAGAGACTCACCATCAGGTGGTAATGGTGAAAATGAGGGTCATCCAACTAGATGACCCATCACTACCTTGGTCAACTCAAATTGGTCAGTCATTTTTACATGGGGCACAAGATGCTAACATTGCTATGTAGCAGCCAACAACCCAGAATCATCTGGGAGTCAAAATACTTGGCCCTTTGCAGCACCAACCAAGGCCTTGGTGAGGGCGAGGGTGGAAGCTGGGGAGGTATTGGTGCACTGAGCTGATGTATAGCTGGAAAGGCTCGACACCCTAATGAGTAAGTTCATTGTTTCCCTGCCTATTGCTCTCATAATGCTGACCACTGTTGTAAAGGAGATAATGAAAGCCCATCTGCTGCAGAGATACTTCATGCCAACCAGGGCTTGGTAGCCAATTATCAACATGCATGCAACTGATAGGTCTCAGCCAGCAATGATATAGCAGAGATTCAAAACATGCTGCAGATATGGAGGCAGATTAATGATCCTCTTACTGTATTGGAGCAAGATATGAAAAAGGGGGGTGACTGACTTTGATATATGCAGTATAGTAGTGTATGTAGTTTGATCCATAGACTGTATTGGGGGCTAGGTATGAGGAAGGGGGGCGACTGACAGTGACATGTGCAATAGATTAGTGTATGTAGAAAAAGCACATGTGCATAGTGTCTACTTTTGACTGATGACTGATGCAAGTTTCCTGACGGGTATCTTCTAGTCCTAAAATTTTACCAGGGTGACATAATTCATTATGAAGTGTTACAGAGTGCTACAAAGTGCTCTGTGGCACAATTAAAACTGCTGACATGAGTCACTTGCATCAGCCTCAACAGATATTTGCAATACAAGCTTAATATAGAATGCATATAGTGGTAAAGGATGGGAATATCTAGTGCTGCTTCTTGCTCTTGCTCTTGCCTACATACATTTCTCCCTCCTTTGGTCTAGTGCAATCCAACATATATTTCAGGCATGTCATAATGATATCATTGACCAGCCATAAGTTGCTGTAATTTTCAAGGTCTGGGAAATCATTGAGAGCCTGAGTATCATGAGTTCATTGACAAACAACAACAAGACTGATAGAGGCTATTCACCTTGTCATGCACAACTTTCAACAGTGCAGGACTTTGGGCAGAAGCACATTTTATCGTGTCAAGGTGGTCCTCGATGAATTGATGCATATTTTTCTTAGTAATTCATGAGTTACTTAAAATGCTGAAGGTACAACAATACTTAGTGAACCTTGAATTTTGTATATATCTTCAGATTCCAATCCAAAGCTTCATAAAGTGTGTACCCCCCACACCCTGGGTGCCCAGGTTCACCAGCAGGTTTAGGAATCTTTGAGTCTTCTGATAAATATGAAGTTGAGGAATCGCTATCTGACAAAGAATCCAAAGAGCCCACAGAATCTGAGAGCAAAGGCATTTGAGAATGGGAACAGGAATGGGAATGTGAATATGAGAATGTGGCCTTCTTTAGGTATGGTGAGGAGGAGTGATCAAATTTCTTGGGCACCCACTTTGCGAGTTTGAACTCAGGGGCAGGCATGGATGATGATGCAGCATGAATGATACTACTAGCTTTAGGGACCAGCACCTCATCAGCAATAAGTGTAATTAGGCGATGATCAACATGGCCAAACAGCTCTAGCTGGTCCATGAGCATTGGGGAAAAGGGTGGTGGTGGACCAGTCTCCAAGTCAAAGAAAGGAGGAACAACTGCAGGAGGATTGCACATGATAGATAGAGTGATAGACAGAGAGCTGAATAACTATGTTGAACTTAAGGGATGGTTCAAGGGGAAGTGAAAGTCAACAGATTACTGTATTGGGTGAAAACAATAAGGGCCGCATGACAAATGGTAACTGTGGAAGCACCAAGAAAAGAATAAGCACAGAATAGGACTTGGGGAACATCAATGTATTTTAAGAGAATAGCACTGTAGCACTGTACATCAGACTACAAGTTACTATGGAATCAACAATACAAAAGTGTTTGAAAACAAATGTGCAATGCTAATAAATATGCTGTGAGCAGGCGACTACAGCAGATCATATTACAATGTCCTTCCTTCCTATGTTTTTCAATAAATCAGTGCAGCTACGCAGGTACCAAGGGCATCAAAATCTGGGATATCAAATCTCGGAAAGAACTCACATTTTCATCTTACCATCATGAGTTCCAGGGAGCAGTCAGTTGTGCAATCTGGACCATGACCAGGAAAACAGCAGCAGAAACCCTCTGTTACAGAACAGGCCTGGGTTACATCATATTTTTGTGACACAGTCTCACAAATGTAAGTGCCCAGGGTTCCTACTCAACTGTCAATTGACATCAGCAGAAATCATTCCAGGAGATTTGTGCCAGGAGACTTGGATCATGTTTTGAGATTACATGCTTGTCCTGGCATTCAACTTCCTCTGAAGGCAATTTATGGATTGCAGTGGGGATGAGAAACAAAATCATTCAGGTTCTTATGCTCAACACAAGCTTGTAACTCCAGTCTGTCTTCACAGTGTGACTTGAAAATACAGTACCAAAGTCTGTAGTGCTCACAGATAACCAAGATGTCTATGTCTTTGGGCTCTATGATGGCAACTTGTGAGTCCCTCCACTGCATAATTTTCATTGCCTCATACTAAGCACTGAACAGCATGAAGCTGAAGGATGAAGATGGTAGCATGGTGCAGGAAATAAGCTGCAAATCAGTGATGTAAGGACAGATACCACTCTCAACCTGCACATTGCTGATGTTATCCAGTGGTCATGCTGCAGTGCACTCAAAGCAGGGTGTTTTCATTGTGGATAATGCAGCAGATGGTTTTACACTATATCCCTTTGAAGGTGACAGTGAGCCTGTTTAAATGTTTGCAACTGCTGTACCAAGCATGTCACTCCCCAAGCAAGTGGCATTTGGGGAAGAAGGCAAGGTAGTTGTGGGGGGAAGCAACAATGGATTGGTATATGTATTCAATTGGAAGACAGGGCAGATACTTGAAACCCTCCACCATGCAGACATGGACTCTGGCCTTGTGCAAACAATATCCATAAGTATTGAGATTGGTCAGAAAGAATGTGACTGAACTGGTTTAGACACACAATCTCTACAGCCACTGCACAATTGCCAGCACTTTGACTGTGCTAGGGTGTGGGAAAACCACAATCAAGATATGGGTGTATGACTACACAGTGCAGAAGGCATCCAAGATGCTTTCAGAGAATTACTGGTCCCTGTCACACATACTGATGATGCTGACACAACTGCTGGCACTGCTATCCATGAGTGTCTTCCCGCTGATGAATTATAAAGGCAGCTTTTTGGTAAGTAGGTCATTTGATCAACAGGGATATAACTAACACACCTCCAGGACAGTGCAGTGGACCATGTGCATGGGTACATGACTTCAGTAATGATGGTTAATGTGGCCAATGAGTTTTCACAGCATGTCAAAGCAGCAATGAAGTTTGGTGAGTATGTATATATTGAGGACAATGAGGAAGGGCTGGCCGAAGGATCCATCAAACATGATATTAGGATGCTCTGGGAATTAGCAGCAAAGCTCATGGAGATGGCTCAAGAAGCAGGTGGAGAGATCAATGAAGATGATGGCAAGCATGATACTGATTACCCAAAGGCAGTGAAAGAAGATGAATTGACAAAGAGCATATCCCTCATCCAGTAACAGATAGCATGCTAGCTGAACATGACATATTTTGGCCCTCCACCAAATTTGGAAGATGAATATACAATTGAGTCAATAAGTCATGTCCCCTCCATTGTGTGTGTGGTGGAGGGGATAATAAATGTTGATGACTGGATTTTTAACAGTTGGTCGATGGTTGGATTTGTTGACAATTGGATTGCTTACCTGACAAATGGGCTTACATGATCCAAATGATCACAGTCAGCAGAAGTAAGAGGAAGTTGATGAGAGGTTTCCAAGAGATTAGCCATTACCCTTCCACCATACATACAGTGGAAGGGACAATGGGTGTTGACTGCTGAATTTGTTAATGGTTGGATACCAATGCCTGATGTAGAGGATGGATAGATGGACCTGCATGATCTAAAGGATCACAGTTAGTGAAAGTGGATGAGCTGACAGATTAAATCTGGACCTCAGATTGGATCCAAAGGATCGCCATCAGCAAAAAGTTGGTGGGGTAGATGGTATTCCCATGCAGGAGACATGACAGTACATACCATCATTCTCCAAGGATGGGAAAACAATGAGCTCAATGAGCTCAACAGTGTGAACCAAAGCATCACAGTTGGCAGCAAAAGTGGAGGGGCAGTGACACAATGTTGGGTCCATGAGTCCAAAGAATCGCAATGAGTGAAATGGATGGAATTGGCAAGGTAGACAGTGTTTCCAGAGACACAACAGTACATACCATTGTGCTCCAAAGATGGGGGAGAATGAGCTCAATGAGCTCGACAGTACAAACCATTGAGCTCACAGTTGTTAATGAGAAGCTTGAAATGCTGATCATGAGACACTGAGAACAGTATTATGTAATTGTTGTTTGTGACTGTTGTGCCCTTTTGTCACAAAAGTTCTAAGTCTTTCATCCTAATGAAAATGTTAACTTTGATATCTTTACTTTTCCTAGGCTCAATGGTCTGTACTGTCAGGCCTATTGTTCTCGTTGAAAATGGCCTTTGATGACCTTTCCTCAGGGCATGACTGTATGTACAGTTGTACCTGTCATTCTCTATTCTCTCCACCAGGCTTGGCTATTGTTACTGTTGAGCCTATCATCCTCATCGACAATGACCTTCCATGGTCTGTTGAGCTTGTCATGACCTTACATGACCTTCTCCCAGGGTATGACTGTTTGTAGGGTATGACTGTATGTATGGTCGTGCCCAGCATTTTCTAAATTCATTGCCATCACCAACATCAAAAAAAATTAGGGTTTCTTTGTCACTGTATAGCAATCCCTTGTGTTTATATAGCTGCCATAATAACATGAGGATTCACTATAGCAATATAATGTTACCACTAATAGCTGCATTTCACCATGTAACTCACACCTACATAACTGCCTTTGTCATGTCAGGATGCACTGTAGCAATATAATATTATCCCTAATATCTACAATTCTCAATGGGTCTGTAACTTAGCATTATAATGCTGTCATTCAATGCTATCAGGTTCTTCAATTGTCACTGCTATTATAATAATTTTTAATTTTTCCTAGACATTATGCATGCACTAGGTACTCTTCAACTATCAGCTATAATTTCCATACATTATCAACTTACACAACTATACAATGCTATGATATCTTACACTAACTACTATAGAAGTACTATCGGAGTTATGAAGGTCTCATATAGAGTCATACCATGTTTGCTACTAGCCACTGTGATGCACATACTTGAGAGCCAACACTATATAGTAGTATGAATTGCTTTACCTATCCAGTGATACCAAATCCCAAGTAGGGATCACATCTATGCAAAAGCCCAACTGTCCAAACAGCTCACAAGCAAATGCCTCTGATCCATAAATGGATGTGTCTGACAACCTTGCTGCTGAAATGGGTCTGAAAAAATGCTTCCAATCCTTGTGGGTTTTGCCAGCTTCTATATTTCCAGAGGATAAGTTCCTGAGGTGTGATTGAAACCACTGCTCATTTGCATCTGACCAAAACCCTTTCCATCAGCAAGATGAATTCCAGACATCATGAGGTGGTCAATAAGATCCAGTTCCTGAAACACCAATCAACATGGTGATGTCCGCCGCTGTCACATAATTGTCCTATTGACCATTGCTGACATCTTTTATTCCCCATATCGTGACATCCAAAGAGGGGCCTGTGAGAGCATCATTCAGAAGGGAAGGTGGGCTGAATTGGAGTGCAAGACATCATAGAATTCCCTCCATGGTTAAGAACCATTGCGTGTAAGGACACCTCAGTAGTGTTTGTACCTGTGCTAGGTAAGTGTTCCAGTAATTTGGGTCCTTGAAGTTCAACAACTCTGGATAGGTGTTATGACTATCCAAGTAAGTTGGATAACCACTAGTTAATGAAGGGACCCAGATCACCTGGGAAATAGGTGTGAAAACATGGTATGATGCTCTGCAGTGGAGCAGGCTTAGTATAGAAGCTGCTGGAGAAGCAGCAGGGAGGACATAGATGTTGTGCATGACTCGAATGGCCAATTGAAATGACATGACTAAAGTACCTAACTGTGGGGCCAGGGTAGCTGAGAATATAATCCCTGAGAGCCTGAGGTACACAAGTGGTCCAATGATTAGGCATGTGTCTTCCTGGTAGATACTGTGGATAAGCTGCAAGCCTTCATTAGAGGGCAGTGTATTGAGAATGAGTATTGGTGGATGGGGTAAGGATTGGCAATGACTAGGTTGATGAGGTAAAGAAACAATCAAGGGCACTGGTGCATGATGAGGCAACTCTAGCACTGATGCCAGGAATCATAGAGTAGTGGGGCCAGTGTCATCTTCTCCCAAGGAAACTAGATTCTCAGCTCATTGACCCTTTTGTGCATTCATGTTCTTGATGTCTGGGAGCACTAGTGCTTGCATGTCTGCCACCATGCACATCTGCTTGTGAGGAGTTTCAGCCTGCACCTCAGAGGGCACAATGTTTGTAACACCTAGTGTCACTGCTGGTGTGCCTGCAATGGTGGGCATTTCCTCATGACAAGTCTGAGTTTGTGTCTGAGAGAGTACAGCCTGAGTAGTCATGACCCCTGCAGTTGGCCTGGCCTGGTGTGCTGCTCCATTGACCATCATGATTGCCAGTCCACTTGCTTCATTGTCATTGTTGTTGTCTTCGAAAATAGTACACACCTCCCTGGTTGGGAGTTTCAAACACTCCATGTGGAAAGACTGTGAAAGGTGCTTGTATTCTCCCCTAGAAATCAGTGTTTTGTTCCTCCCCTTATTGCTCATCCTATAGAACTGGGCCTTTCCCTTGACCACTTTTGCCACTCGGCCAGGTTTCTTGATTTCTCCATGTTGTTTTTCATCTATTTTCATATCCCATGTTTGATGTTTCTCCCAATTAAAATTATCATAATCTGTAGCTTTGAGAGTGCATGGGTCCAAGAGTCCAATGTCAGTGGGGAACCACTGATAATGGACTGGCACTCGATCCCTTAAAAGATTAAGTAGATCATGGTGTGCAATCTTATTTAAATCCATGATCCAGCCTCAGAAGGAACAATGTATGAGCCTGGTGTCAATGATCTTGCCCACCAAGGGAGCTAGCAGTGAGTGTGTCTTCTAGTCCAGGTCTCTGACAAGGTTGTAGACAATGAATCCATACTGGTCCAGAATGCCTCAACGAACTCCTGTAATTTTAGCTGCTAACACTACCTCCATGGAGAAGGACACATTGATCCACCACAGGGAGACACTGGGTGGTATGGTGTATGATGGCATGTAAGTGAAGACCATGGCTTGCATCAGTACATGAGCATTTTCAGTTGTTGCAGCAATTTTGGTGGCCATATCAGGGCCCAGATGCCATGCCAACACATCAGCACAGATGGGCCCTCATTTCATCATGTAATCGAGTGCTCATTTTCTGGTCTCAACACCATGCAGTGATCTATTCCAACAATTCTCTTGAAGTCTGCTCCTGCTTCTTACCCAACACCAGAGATGCCAGGCATTTCTGGTGCTTTCTTAATATTATGGACTGGAGTATTAGTCATTTCCATTTGTCTCCCCCCCCATTGTCTGGTACCACAGCCTAACTTTTGACTCTATCTATATTCAACATGCCCTGCATTGGACAAAGTATAGTTCTAATATTACCCCTTCTAGTTTTGGATGCTGGCACCTCCACCCAATACCCTTTTGTATGTTTGCTAGTCATTTCCACATTTGAGTTTCTCTCGGAGTCTGCTTTTGCTTCCCACCCAATGCGAGGTGTTTCTGGTGCTTTTCTAATCCTGTGAACTGGAGTCTTAGTTATTTTGAAAAGCACATGCAATTTTCTACCAAAGTCTGCTTCTGCTTCTTGCTTCTTGCCCAACACCAGAGATGCCAGGCATTTCTGGTGGCACTTCCTAGTATAGACTGGAGTCTTAGTTGAATGTATTTGCATCTTCATGTCTTACTTTGAGAAGCCAGGCTTTTTGTGTTGGACCCATGTCAATCCTCCTTTGAGCCCTACGAGCATCTTCAACTCTTATGAGAAGCCAGGCTTTTCATCCGGAGTTTTGTTGGGCTCCTCAGTGACCTGCATGCATCATTGAGCTCCAGAACCATTTCTGCAGCATGCAGCTTTCTTGTGACAATTTAAATAGAGCAACATTTTTGTTTCCACTGCAGGCTCTGTCAATTGCAATGAGTCTAGAGATCATCGATTTTAATTCATTGACTATGATAGGACTACTCTTGCTGCTGCTGCTTTGGATTATCCTTAGTTGGAAGCTTAGATAATGTAGTGCATGTTGTGATCTGACACCACCCATCAATTAACTTTATCCCTTCAATTCTTCCAGCATTTTGCATCAAGATGGCTACTACCATCATACACTGCCCATCCTGCAAGAAAATATTCAAGACATGCTCACATCTCAATGTGCATACTGCACTTGCCCCAAATTGCAAGTGGATCCAAATGATGTGTGATATTGAGAGTGAGGTTGAGATGAAGGATTATCAGGAGCTGAGTGATCAGGAGGATGATCATACAGGGAATCAGGATGCGGACACTGCAGCTTTTGAAGTGGAGGAAGTGCAACAGCAAGCTCATTCCCCATTGCAGCCCCATGTAATGGTGCCCAATGAAGCTATGTGCAATGGCCATGAAGATGCCATACTTGCTGTCGACACATTTCCAGAAGCAGGCCAGGTCTTGCAGATTGATGATGCTGCTCATGTCACATACACCCAGACTTCTAGTGACTGCCAGGCCAAGGATAATCCATACTACCCTTGTCTCAGTGAATGTGACTATGAGATAGCTCAGTGGGCCATACAACAAAGGCCAAGTCAAAATGCCTTCTCAAATTTTTTGTCCATTGATCAGGTAAGTATGTAGTGGCAGCATTGGTATTATGGCTAAAGCATTTTTGCTAGGTGAAACATAAACTTGACCTCTCTTACAAGAATGCCCATGTGCTCCACCAAAAAATTAATCACGAACTCCCTGGTGTTACTCCATGGTGCTGCAGTGTCATTCGGATATCAGGCATCAATGAAGAGTTTGAATTATTCATACAAGATCCTGTCAAATGCGTCAAAGAACTGTGGGCTAATCCTGCCTATCTCAACCATCTCACCTATGCACTGGAACACCGCTTTACAGATGAAGGGAAAATTGTGTGCATTTATGACAAACTGATGAGTGGCGATTGGTCTTGGGAGGCACAAGTCTATGGTTTCAAATGTTTCTTTGGCAATGTATTGATTGTCCTTCAGACACTCCTTCCAGATGGCACTACTCTTGTTCCTGTCATACTCAGCTCAGACAAGACCCAGCTCTGCCAATTTTGAGGTGATAAAATTGCATGCCCCGTTTATCTTACTATTGGCAATATCTTGAAATTTATTCGCCACAAGCCATCCTTTCACACCCAGAAACTCATTGGATATCTTCCAACTGTTTTATTAGATGGGACAGATATCTCAGTGGATAGTGCCTGCCTTACTCATGTGCAGCTCTTTCATTATGCCATGCGGATGGTTACTAGCTCGCTGCACACCAGACCTCTGGCCAATGGGATAGAGCTTACAAGTGGAGATGGGGCAGTGCACCTTGGGTTTCCTGTGCTCACTGCCTACGTGGCAGATTATCCAGAGCAAGCCTTGGTAACATGCACACACTACGCCCAGATGTGTCCCAAGTGCTTTGTTACTAACAATGCTTAAGCAGTGATAGTGATGAGGGCAATGAGTATAGCAATGATAACATCAATAGCAACGCATGTAGTGGGATGGCAAAGACTGTTGAAGAATTCAGAGATGATATGTTATTTCAAAGAAGATGTATTTTGTATTGTGATAGTGGTAGTGGTACAGGAATCCTATCAAATGAGCAATATGATATATGAAATGATTGTAAGTGACTTCTCCTACTGCTGTACAGTAGAAGGGGAGTGTAGTACAGAGGAGAAGTCAGCAGTCTTTTATCATACATCATAAGTACACAGAATCAATAGGCAAAAGTAGTAGCGAGTATGCAAGACTTAGCCATAGAAATATGTAATGGTGCAGCATGTGCTGCAGCATGCATTCTACATGTAATAAGGCTTGCCGTGGGATTAGCAGCAGTAGATGGGAATGTACTACACACCAAATGGAACTAGTTGGCATTTGATGGGCATTTGATGGGCATTGGTTCATGGAACATGTCTCGGTACTGTGGCACAGTAGTCTGGAAAGAGTGCAGTAACCTTAGTAACTGTATATATTGATAGTGTTAGGGTTAGGGGTGGTCATGCTATGCGGTATAGGGGCTAGACAATCATGTAAATGGACCTATGCAAGGCTAGCACCAGCTAGACTGTCACAGTGATATCAGAAAGAGTCAATTCACACCATTTGCCATGCTAGTCAGTAATCAACAAGGGTTTGAGCTGATGCAGCTGTGAGAGACCATGGCCTAAATCTCATTCTCAACCCTTTCTGGATTGAGCTGTTGCACTGCAATATTCATGACACCATTACTCCAGACATCCTTCATCAAATATACCAAGGCCTTGTCAGGCATATCAGTGATGCAGAGTTGGATGCTTGCTTTAAGTGCATGCCTCATGTGCATGGCATCCATCTGTTCTCACATGGTATATCTGGCCTCAACAAAGATGTTTTCATCAATCTTGGTGCACGCAACAGTGAAGACTTCAACTTCACAAAGCTGCATTCACTCAAGCATTATGCCAACTCCATCCATCATTTTGGAATGACTGACAACTACAACACTGAGGCTACTGAGCACCTCCGTATTGACTATGCAAAGGATGCATACAGGGCTACCAATAAGAAGGAGTCTTTGCAACAGATGACCAGATGGCTAGAGTGACATGAATCAATGGCTGCCTTTGATTTGGTCCTTCAATGGAGGCATGGAGAGATGCCGAAGCCCTGCACTCATTTGTGAAGGCCTCTGCCACATGGTGTATACCTTGCAAAGAATCCTTCTGCATGTTGAAACAAGGAAATAACAGCTGGCCTATAGATAGACACAACTATTTATCCTACTGAAGGTGCAAGTATATAGTTTGACCTGAGAGGACTGCAATAGAAGCAATTTCCTTTAGTTAGTTAGCAAGGGAACACAGTAAGACTAGATGCTAGAGGAAAGAAACTACTCCAAAGGTTGCCGCCATCAGCAGTACTACAGCAGAATAAGATAATCTGAGAATGAGAATGTGATGGTAAGAGTGCTTGTTAGATACCAAAACAGCAATAGTGGTAACTACTGAAGACAAATGCTAGTCTGTGGTAATGATCAACAATAGCAGCAATGGCAAGAATCACCAGTAGCAGTCTGAGACTCCACGATTGAAAATTGAAGTTCAAAGAACAAGAGCTTAGCTCATAGTATCCAGCAGCAACTTATAGCAGTACTAAGTGCCAATAGGTCGAAAGTTAAGGCAAAAAATGAAGATAGAATTGCACAAAACAAAAGATTAATACTACAAATGACTTCTATGGCTACCACAGACAGAGGAAGTGAAGTATAAAAAATATCTGAGAGGCTTTTTAACATAGTGTGTGAGCAACCAGGATGGATAGGCAAGTATAGTAGCAAGTGTGCAAGGCAAATAGGCAGAATATGTAATAATGCTGCCAGGTACTGCAGCATGAGGCGTACATGTAATAGTGCTTGCCATGGGATCAGTTTCGACAGTTACTAAATAATACACACCAAATGGAGCTAGATGGACTTAGGATGGACATGGTTGGAACAACGCAGTTCAGATGGCTGGTACGAGTGCTGCTTGACATTTGGTTCCCTTGGCTATGACTTGACATGTGTGTAGCATAGCTAGGACATGAGCCTAGCAGCAATATGGTCACTACATCCCCCAAGGTACTTTGAATGCTGTTACGAACTGGGATAGTTCTGAACACGACGGCCTCAGACAAGAGGTATCGAGAGTCGTGGGTTCATAGTGCTAGCTGGGCGAAGGCCTAACACAAGATCAAGGTAAACGACAAAGACAGTCAAGTGCTAGAGAGGACTAGACTGGCTGAGTCGAATATGTTCTACAATGACGAAGGTAGCTCCAAGTAGTTGTTACACAGAACTAGCTGAGTCGAGGCAAGTAAGTTCGCTTTAGACTAAGACTTAGGTGTGCTAAGCTTAGATACGATCTTAGATGACTAAGGATTGGGGGTCCTTAGTGAAGGAAGAATCCAGGTAAAACCCAGTAAGATTTGAATGAGGAAATACAGTATATCTACGAGTGTTTATATACTAAAGTGAAAGAGTACTTTAGGGCAAGCTCATTAGATATAAACAAGGTTGTGTAACCAAAGAGGGAAGGCAACAGAAGTACAATGTGTTGAATGTATGATGTCATAAGGAGTCAAAGTGAGTCAGAGACAGAACCGAGTCATGTATGAACGTACGGTCAAGTGACCATGGGTGAAAATGATATACAAGGAAATGATGAAGTAAGCATAAGAGGAGAAGAGCATAGGTAGAAAACAAGAATAGAGAGGGGCATACAATGACTGTAACACCCCAGGTACTTTGAATGCTGACTATCCCCAGTCAGGGATGCCGTGTGCAAAGAAAGAGCCAACATGGGTGCCAAACAGTGGCATTTATGGAGGGTTTGTACAGTACTCAACAGTGCACAGTATCAGAGTCAAATTGGTGCAATCTAGGTTCTGCTACAGAGTCTGTATGCCAACAGGCATGCATCATAGGTAAGTAAGATGACAGTCTTTGAGAAAAAAAAAGGAAACTGAGACACCAGTCAAAACCTGGGGTAAAACTGAGACTATCATACTGAGTGGTATTGTTTTTGTATTTTTCTTGTTTTTTCTGATTGCATAAATGGGAAGGGCAAGA
Organism: Suillus decipiens; assembly: GCA_016695475.1. Classification (NCBI taxonomy): domain Eukaryota; kingdom Fungi; phylum Basidiomycota; class Agaricomycetes; order Boletales; family Suillaceae; genus Suillus; species Suillus decipiens. The sequence continues at coordinate 230,366 of MU172962.1, forward strand.
GTAAGGGGAAGGGGTGGGTGGTTAAGTGTTGATGCCAAAATCAATGTCTTCATCTACCAGCTCTTCATCATCTTCTGCTGCTAAGATGTCCAATGCTTCCTTGTCAATACCAGTAATACTGGTGACTGAGATTCTGGAGTTACTGCATGGTAGATAGGGGATCAAGCAAAATGCCATGTAGTGCAGCTTGGACATCATGCCATCGAGCCCTGCCAATATGTAGGTGCCTCCCTTAGTATGCTGTAGTACTATCATCGGCCCGAGATACTGTGGCTTTGTCTTTCGGTTCAACTTGTACTTGATCTTGGAAATACGAACTAAGACTAGCATGCCAGCTTGGAAATTGTAATCCTTAATTGAAGTGCAATAGTGCTTCTCAAACTTTCATACCAATTGGTACCATGCTTTGACTACTTTGTCCCTGATGTCTTGCAGGTCTTCTTGCCATTTCTGCAGTTGCCATGCACAATAGGCGATGAGGTCAGTGGTGGTGAACTTGTCCTGACTGGGTAGTTCTACAAGGAAGGTACCTTCAGCTAAATCAAACAGGAAGATTGGTTCTATGCCATGGACCATGAAATAAGGCAATAGTCCAGTATCTTGGTGGATGGTAACTCGCTCAGCCCAGAACATGGTGTGTGCTACTTGGTACCAATGAGACTCATCCCCCTCGCAACTTTTCATGATGGCCTCCCAGACATCATAGTGACATCGCTCAACAATGCCATTAGCTTGCAAGCTGTATGGAGAGATGTGTATTGGGTGAATCCTGTAGCGTTCTGCTAGATCATTAACAGTGGCAATGAACACCAGCCCATTGTCAGTAATGATTTTGGTGATAGGTCCCCACTGGCATAACAATTCCTCGAAGATAAATGAACTAAGGTGCTTGGTATTCTCCTTCTGTAGCATATGCCATTCTGGGTAACTGGTCAGAGCACAGTGCACTTGGACTATACGGTCGAATCTGCCAGCTTTCAGCATCATCATGGTATCAATGTGCACATGCCTAAATATACCACCCAGTATAGGTATGGTTGGCGGGATGTGCAAGTGGCGAGTCTGTCTGATTTGGCACTTGTGACAAGTCCTGTTATACCATTTGATATCATCAGTAATATAGGGCCACCAAAAATGTAAGAGAAGTCTAGTGTGTGTTGAAAATACTCCCTTGTATCCGAGATCATCATGAGCTTCCTTCGGGATACAAAGCATTTCACTACTGGTACCACTAGTTGATGCTTGCTGAGTGTCTGCTGTCAGAACAAGCTTTCTCCTATCACAAAGTAACGAGCTACCATTGCAACAAACAAAGTGAATTCGTTATTGGTCAGGCCTGCCAGTCTCTTGCAGTCGGTAAGAAACTGTTGCACCTTGAGCAATCGACTATCTTGCACTAGCACTGCCTTGGAGCAAGGGATCTGGTGCTCATCAGCAGTTGTGGTTGTGGTTCCTAGGCATTGTTACAGTCATATGTGCCCCTATACATTTTCTCTTTTCCTCTGATTACATAACATGTATGACCATGGACTACTTGTCTCACAATACAGTCTACAAACCAGACATTATACTTACATGGCTCTGCCACATCATCACTTATCTTTTCTGTTTCTTTGTATCATCATATGTCCATGCCTTCCATATTTGTCCTGTCACTTACTTACTTGTTATGGTCTTGGTCTGTGTGCACATAGTGGCCTATTTAAGCACAGTGTATTGCTTGTAGTTTTTGTCTTCTAAGTCTTAGCACTCCTAAGGTCTTAGTCTGAACACAATCTTATATTCGACTCAGCCAGTCTAGTCCTCTCTTCGATGACTATACTGTCTTCATTGTCTATTGAAGCATAGTACTCTTTTGTACTTTGACGCTGATATTGAATGACTGTCACTCTCCTCTGAGTAGTCGTATCATGACCAACCCCAGTTGTAACAGGCATACAAGTAGTGTGGGTGGACATGTTAGCATGCATGGTATGGGTGATGAGTGTGGGTGACATGTGAGGTTAGTATAAGGACTGGCAACAGCACAAGCACATACTACAGTGACTCATCTCCATATTATACGAGTCAGCAGACATGCATAATATCCCATCTAATATGGCCGGCAGATCATGGGCCCATGGTAAAAATATCCTCGACTATGATGAATGGGCCAGGATAAATATTATTTCCGATGGAGACGGGAGGGCTGGGAGGATATCATTACTGATGGAGATGGGTGGGCCCATCTCTGTATATCTTCAACTATGATGGATGGGCCAGGAGAAATATTATTTCTGATGGAGGCAGGTGTGCTGATGTAGGGAATATGTAGAGTAGATGAGTGGGCTGATGTACATGAATATTCTATAGACTGATGGGCTGAGGTAGTTTAATATAATGTAGATGAGTGTACCAATGTAGATGTGCAGATGGAGATGGACAGGTATGCTAAGGGTATTTGTTATCAGATATCCAGGTGGGCCCAGACATACATTGAATTAGATGGGTAGGCCATGGGTGATATATCATATATTATATTAGATGGTGGGCCGAGGGTGTTATATAAAATATTATATTAGATGGGTGGGCTGAGGGTGTTATATAAAATATTATATTAGACGGGTGGGCTGGGGGTGGCATATAGTATTGATGGGTAGGCCCAGGTGTATAATCCGCTGTGGTAGTTGTATATCATCCAAATCGGAGGATGTAATAATTCAAAGTCACTGAGTTGACAATGTGAAAACCAGCATGTGAAGCTTACATTGCCCTGAGAAGCCAGCCAGAGGTTCTGACTGCTGAAATTCGGGTAAAGCATACTGAGTGTCAGTGGAAGCAGGTACTCTCTTGACATGGACATTCATGGCACTCAAATTGTCCTGTAGCATGTAAAAATTAGCATGCAAAGCTTGCATTGCACTATGAGATGCCAGCTGGAGGTTCCAACTACTGAAATTTGAGTGGGGCATACCAAGTTCTGGAAGCATACTGAGTTCCAAGACCCAGGTCTTGAGAAGGGAACATCAGATATCCAGGACACTTGCAATTATCTGCTATTTCATTAAGCAATGGATGATAATAAATCTTTGAAAGCTCATATGATCCAAGGGCTCCCTTATCTGATCCTCACTATCTCCACCCACTGTAACAGCAAAGTCAGGATGCCCAGGATTCAGGGTTTGATTCCCCATCAACTCAATCATGAATGCTTCTTCCACTTCTGAAGATCAAATAACCTTATGGAGGACTTGGGCCCTGACTGTCACTCATGAAGCATGTGAATATACCAAACAGAAATTTAATGCAGAGAAGACAGGGGGAGACCTGGTCATATCTTCTCCTCACCTAGACACTGATCTGGTGATGGCATGCGATTTCTTGGTTGACATACTAATAAAGGCATATAAAAATCCCAGTGAGTCTTCCTGCAGATCTGGGAAATTAATTTGATCATTCTAATTCCTTCATGACAGTTCAGATGCAGGTGGATATTGCAAGATATAGAAAATTGATATCCCCAAAGGACACCGGGCATAATGAAGAGAGAGAGGAGAGGTTGCTTGAGAGGTGTCCTCCTGGTCATGAGGGTACAATGTTGATTGACAAACCTGCCACAATCCTTGATATATATGGTACCATCATTGCATGGTACCTCCCAGACGCCCTGACAAATGCCACCCAGGTGTGTAGTATATATTGTTATTTGATGAATATTGAATATCAAATGGTACCTACAGAAGGAAATGTGGGCAGCCTCTGAGCGTCTTGCTCCAAGCCTTGAAAAAAGTGTAAAGGCTGATGGCAATTGGCGGACTAATAAGGAGTGGTTCAAAAACAGCTTGGAAAATGTAGGCTTAACTCTCAGATGCATAAATTTATCTCCGGCATGGTTTCAACAGAGGCATGAGGTAGGATGTGATGAAATGGTGGTTTTGGTAGTGAAACTGATGAATCCCCATAGCACATGTCAGATCTGGAGGTATCTGCATCTTTGAAGGGACAATCCACTGAGACCATACTCAAATCCATAGCAAGGCCGGCAGCAATCGCATCAGCAGCACTCTGGGTGATGCATCTGGAGCAGTACTGGGCAGGGTTGCAAACCTTTTCAAGCCTTGGAGAAAAGGCAGAAAGCAAGGAACTGCCCAAGGTGTCAGAGACCCTCCAGTACTGGGCATCTGTGTTTAACAGCCTCTCCATCATAGCCAATCAAGAAACCCCCAATCATCAGGATCACTTATCCATTCCGGAATGCTTCAATATTCTCACCACAGTAGGGAACTATTCTAATGCTCAGATGAGTATGCCAAGCCTTCGACTGGAGTTCATGTACAATTCTGGATGTATGCTAGGGTTTTCAGGGAGGATTGTGAAACATGGGTTCATGCAGTGGATGGGGATCAGATTGCATGGGCATGGTATATGAGGGACTCTGTTCATATCTATGCAGAGTTTCCCTCATGTGGATGGGCTAGGGTCAATGGGACACCTAGCTGTGAGTGATCAAAGTAGAAAGTGTAGTTAGACTTGTTAGTACATACTCTGAAATACCAACAATGAATGATAAAGCATCCTGCACCAACCTGCTAACATTCAGGAATTGCCAGCCAACACCCAGAACTTGACACTGAGGTTATGGGACTTGAGGCTCAATATTCAGGACTCAGCATTTGGGACTCAGTGCTCGGCACTCAATATTTGGGATTCAGCATTTGATATTCAGAGAGCAGGTGGAAGGGTACCACACTGGTACTATAGTGTCTGGCTGAATGTTCATGGCAATATTGTGCACTCATGATAAGATAATGTGATCATGTCTCAGTACTCAAAATTTGATATTTGGTACATGGGATTTGGTAGAGTCTCGGCATTTTGCATTTGGCATTTGGTACTCGGTACTCAGGATTCAGTGTTTGGCAGGTACTTGGGGTTTGGTACTCGGTACTCAGTACTTGATATTCAGCACTTGGCACTCGGCAGAGTCTCAGTATTCAGTATTTGGCACTTGATGTTCAGTACTTGATACTTGGTATTTGGCATTCGGTACTCAGTGTTTGGTACTCAGTACTCAATATTTGGCACTCAGCACTCAGCAGAGTCTTGGTATTCAGTGTTTGGCAATTGATGCTCAGTACTTGATACTCAGTATTCGGCATTCGGTACTCAGTGTTAGATACTCAGTATTTGGCACTCAGGAGAGTCTCGGTATTCAGTGTTTGGCACTTGATGTTCAGCACTCAGTATTTAGTGTTCAGTGCTCGGTACTCAATACTTGATATTTGGCACTCAGCACTCAGCAGAGGCTTGATATTTGGTGTTCAGCACTTGATGTTCAGTAATCGATACTCAGTATGCAGCATTTGGTACTTGGCATTTGGTACTCAGTATTTGGCACTCAGTACTCAATATTCGGCACTTGGCACTCAGCAGAGTCTCAGTATTTGGTGTTTGGCACTTGGCCCTTGGCACTCAGCAGAGTCTTGGTATTTGGTGTTTGGCACTTGATGTTTGGTACTTAGTATTCGGTGTTCAGCATTGGATACTTGGCATTGGATACTTGGCATTGGATACTTGGCATTGGATACTCAGCATTTGGTACTCGGCATTTGGTACTTGGTACTCAGTGCTTGATATTCGGCATTGGGAACTCAACACTTGGTACTCAGTATTCAATGTTCGGCACTTGATGTTTGGTATTTGGTACTCAGGACTCAATATTCGCCATTCAGCAATCAGTATTTGGTGTTTGGCATTTGGTATTTGGTACTGAGTATTTGGTACTTAGTATTCGATACTCTGCATTTGGTATTCATTTGGTATTCAGTATTTGATATTTGATACTTGGTATTTCATATTCGGGACTCGATATTCAGCATTCTGTATTCTGTATTCAATATTCAGTGCTTGATATGCAGCATTCGACATGTGTAGCTTGATATTCTGGATGTGGGACTATTTTGGGATGCCATATCATATTTTACATCATGTATGGAATTTGGATGTCACCATATGTAGCTAACTGAGTCATTTGGACTGCTCTCCTCTGCCTCTCTTCAATTTCTCTAGCATCTCTGTGTACACCTTCACCTCTGCCATCAATCTCATGGATGCCCTGACTTTGCTCCTCATGTAATGCAACCAGGTGTTCTCTAATCCACCTGAGTCCTATCAGTGATGGAACTGAAGTGTAATCCACCTGCTCAGGAAGAACCAAACCATCATCCTCAATCCCAGACTGAAACAGATGAGTCATCACTCAAGAACATGGTGTAACATGCTTACCTCCCAATGCTGGTAGTGAAACACACAGGCAGCCATTATCTGATTCCATTGCCATGGTTCATTCAGGATTGTGTTGTCTCCAATCCACCATGGAGCATGATAGTCAGACACAATCTGGGAGGGATGACCTGGAACTGCAGCATCATCAAACTGACAGAGGTGGGATGAAAAAATGTCATCTGGAACTGTGTTCCAGGTGAGCATGGGAAACAATGCAAAGATATGAGCAACTGGGGTTGGAACAACAGAAATGATGTGCCTTGCAGCTAAATACTGCAGAAGAGGGGTAACAAATGTCTGTTGGAAATATTAGTATTGATCACCAGTCATCAGGTCATCAGTCACTTACACTGATCTCCCATTGCAGCCCAGCTTTGAAGTGCATGATCCAGGCAGCAGAGGGAACATTGCTGTTGGCAGCCTCATTCTGATATTGGGAGATACATGCACGGATGCATGATGCAGCCATTTCCAATGTACAGGAAATATCTGCCATGTCCAGGGTGAGGGGTTGGTAATGATTACCAGAAGTCTCAGTATGAGTAGTGGATGCAGCAGATACAGGCATGGTTGATGCAGGATTATGACACTGGCAATGACAATGACAGTTGTTTCAGATATGCAGATAGCAGTCACTGATGGATGGATAAGAAATTCAAACTCAGACATGGGCTGATCCAGACAAATCCTGGGAGTCAAGATTGGGTGGACTGACCTGGACAATTCCTGGCATTCAGGTTTTGGGTGGAAATTGGTTTTGCAAATCATCAGCAAAACAAATTCATTCATCATCAGCATCCATTGACACCATCTGCAAGGCTTGAAATGCTGCCTGTGCATCCTGTGCCAGTAATGAATACATGTGGGATTGCCTTCTGGAGTAGCATGCATGACCCAGAAGATCTTTCACCAATGATTCCTGCATCTGGTCACCCCATTGGCCTGCTTTCCATAAGAAAAAGTTGCATGTCCAATTCATCTCCAATTGGACCAATTCTATTTCTTCCTTCCACCAATCCTGCAGTACCTTTGCCCGAAGCCAATAAACTCAGTAAACTTTGGATGGGTCCTGTCAGGTCACAGCAGGAAATGTCAAGCATGCTGGAACTCACATTCCTCATTCCATGAGTGGTTCAGACCCCCCAGGTCAACTTCGATGGACCAGAACCAGGCAAGGGACTCATTTTGCTGACCTCGGGCATTTGGATCGCCAATGGCAGAGCTGACTTTAAGCTGCTCGTGAAGCAGGGGTTTGTATTTCTGAAGCTGGTCTTGCCCTGGCTCCAGTCGTATCATTTGCTTCCTGGTCCTCATATATATACTGGCATGGAGGGATACTGTCTGCTGCACAGATGTCACCTGAGACCAAGCTCGAGTTTTCAGTGCTTGGGATTTGGCTTGCCTGACTGTTGTTCAGAACAGGATAGCCTTGTTGCACAAATGAATGCGGAGATTATGAAGGGCATCATTAGCCTGCCCTTTACAAAGTGACATCTCCAGTGGAATCAGATCATCTGCCATACAGAGTCTGCATCAATCAACCCTGAGGTTTGATGGCAATGGAATTCTGGTGAGCTCAGGGGTGTTTGTCCATACATCAGATATCTTGGTAAAATCTGCCGGATCATCTTCGAGATCATCAAGAATATCTGTTAGAGACATGCTCGGAGGGTTAATGGATCATAAAGGGCTTTGGCCTCAGCTCATGCGCTGTGCCCCTTACCCGAGTATTGCCCCTTAATTTCGGATAAAGTCCTAAGGAGAGTTCTGGTGAAGTCTGGATGTAGTCCGGACGAACTCTAGGGCAGGATAGCTCAATAGAGCTCCGAAGGACTTCTGGATGAGCATGGGAATGTGCTGGAACTATTCCTGGATGATAGGGGATGATGACAAGACTACTTGGACGAAGTCCAGAGTAGAACAGTGAGGGATGTTACAATAGGATGGAGGATAGAATAGGACTGGACCATAGGACCATAGGACCAAGGGTCCGAAGGTCCGAAGGTCCGCAGGTACAAGGATCCGAAGGTCCGAAGGTACGAGGATCCGACGATCTGAAGGTACGAGGATCTGACGATCCGAAGGTACGAGGATCTGAAGGTACAAGGATCCGAAGGTCCAAGGATCCGAAGGTCCAAGGATCTGACAATCCGAAGGTCTAAGGATCCGACGATCCGAAGGTACGAGGATCCGACGATCCAAAGGTACGAGGATCCGACGATCCGAAGGTACGAGTAGGGGAGTGTTGGATGGATAACAGACGGACGGACGGATGGGCAGATGGATAGACAGATGGACGGATGGATGGATGGACGGATGGGTAATCAGACAGATAGATAGATGGACAGATGGACGGATAGATGGATAGGTGTATGGATGGATGAAGTGGTATAACTACTATGGAGGAGTAGGCCCAGATGTGAAGTAGAGAGAGTATAGAAACTAACAGAGGAAGACTACCACAGGTAGAGTCAAAGGTGGAACGGAAGACGGACTATAATCGGACAAAGTCCGAAAGTGATTATAGGACAGAGAGTCAAGGCTCCGGACTAGGGAGTACTTCCATAGTCCAGAGCCGGAGACTTACAAGGGCTGGAGCCCAAGTGAGAATGGAAACAGAGTTATATAGACAGCAGAATAAGTAAGGATACAAGTAATGATCAGACTGAGGTCTGCAGGAGTAGTACTATGAGTTTATATACTGTAGGTAGCATGCCGGAAGGTAAGTAAGCATAGTCCAAGGCTATGTCAGAAACATAATAGTAAGTACAGCAACAACATCAGGCTATGAACTCGGAGATGAAACTTGTACGGAACAACTTATTGAGATGGAGGCAGAGATAACTGATAGCTGGAGGCAGAGATGACCAAGAGGCGAAGGCAGGGATGACCAGGAGCCAGTGGCACAGGTATATCCTAAAAAAGGTAATGCGCAGGTGCACAGGAATGGGTCTGGATATGAACACGGATCGGATATGGATCGGATGAGTGTCTCGGATCGGATCTGGATCGGACGAGTATCTCGGATCGGATCTTGATCGGATGAGTGTCTCGGATCGGATATGGATTGGACGAGTGTCTCGGATTGGATCTGGATTGAATGAGTGTATCGGATCGGATATGTGAACTGGATTGAGTGGGGATTAGATGGATGTGGATATGAGCAGGATGTTATAGTGCAAGTCAAGTGTAGAATCCGGTATATGACAATATCTATGTTGAAGTTGTCAGGATCTTCATCTGCATCAAATTCCTCTCCAAGATGTGTAAGAGCAGACTGAGTGAATCCATCTATTTGGCCTTGAAGGCAATCTTGTTGCCGGGCAATATCAAGTCTCTGTGTCTTCATTGGCCTTCTTCCCATTTGTCATATCTTGATCAGCAATGCAATTTGAGTCTCTTCAATTGCCAACCCCATGGATATCCACATTGCAACAGATCTGCAAGAGGGTGCTGCATTACAGGCATTACCATCCTCTAGAAGTCTGAGCTCTATCTCTTTTTTGCTAGGTGCTGAGTGTAACATGAATTTGGACCTTCAAGGAGGCCAAGAACGTACTCACCCTTCTTGATATTGATGTCATATAAGTCCATCACTGCAGGATCCCTGATTCTGCTGGACTGAGCGACCCTCTCTTGGGCTAACCATTCTGTCTTTAAATGGCTGGGTACTGCTTCATCAAGCCTGTCAAAAGCCCTGCCACTCTCAGCAATGCCATTCTTAGCAAGCCTGTATTTCCAGCAAAGAGTCCTTTTCATGTGGATCATTTTTCAGAAATTAGAATCATTCATCTGATAATCAAGACATTCTCTGAGCAGCAGGGGAAATCAGGTTGAGATGTGCCCATAGGGTCTCCATGATCTCTCTGTCAATCCGGCCGATGCCTTCAATGAAATTTGATGCATACCAGACATAGCAGCTGTCTTGATGGCCATGCACATGCCACAATCCAATTCCAGGAATGATGATAAGTTCCAGGACAATCTCAAGAAATCAGCTTTGATCCACCTGATCCCAAAAGTGCTTGTTGTATTGACAGTTGATATCATAGAAGGTGATGGCCCTGATTTATGGCCTGGTGATTGTTGCAGCTCAATTTTTCCACCATGTCAAAAGCCTCTGCAAGATGCAATTTATACCTGTCCTTTCTCACCATGAATCCCAGCCCATCGGATAGCCAAACCTCATCATGTGGCTTGATGGGATGCAGATGTTCAGCTTTGAAATTTCTGTCCATCACAAATGACTGGGTGTATTTCCAGCTTGAAGTTCTTATTATCGCAAAGTTTGCTCATGTCATGAAAGGAACTCACTCATCAAAGGAGTCATCCTCTGACATGGACATGTTAATCCCAGGCTGAGGACAAGCCAGGCAAAATAATGTGAGATCTCCTGCTTTAGGGTCATCAGAACAATGGCCAAAGCCATGCCATTTCATGGTCTTCAACTGCCTCCACTGTCGAGCAACTCTCATGAGCTCTCTGCATTGGTCCTTCTGAAGTGCTTTGTCAATATAATTTCTTTCAGATGCAGATAGGGAATTACTGGAACAAGGTATGGAAACATGCTCGAGGTCATTCGCTGGAGCTTGCCGTAATAGTTCATCACCAAGGTGCCGCATTCAAGGTTGTCCAATAAAAAGTCATCCAGGACTCTGAAGGTGAAGGCAGTCTTTGGCCTGTTGAAGGATGCAGGAAAAAATCCATGTCGAAACAATTGAATGTCTGAACTCAGAGCATTTGGACAATGACAGCATCGAACCTTGAGGCAATGAACTCTGGACTTGTCAATGATTACCATGATATTCTCCTTCAGCTGGAACTCAGGTCCTGATACAGATGGTAGATCTTCAGGTTCAAGCTGGTCTTCAGGTTCTTCTTCATCAAACAAATCCCATCTATCTGCAAGTTCCGGACATTGTCTGCCATCATGACCAAGGTGTATGACTAGTCTGACATGAGCCAGGCAGCTCTGCTCAAAGAATCAACCATTCCATTGACTGATCCAGTGGAAAGGATTGCGATGATGTTGACTCTGGCAACAGCCAGTGCAGTAGAGTGGCTCCCCAAGACAATCTTGACATTTGTAGACCCCATCCTGGTCACATATGACACATATCCTGTCTTTTGGTGGAGCTTCTCTATCAAGGAGCTGATGTAGATATGATTCCTGCCTTGGCAGCCATTGCCTTGGGTAGTCATTTTGACTCCAGGTGGATTATACTTAGCTATATTTTTAATGACACTCCAACATGAAACATGAACTTGCCATGGTTCTTGGGGGTTGCAATGGCTCAAATGAGCCTTGGTCTTGCTCATAAGCATTGTCAGGAAAGTCATCCAAAGGAGGGGGTGCCTGAACAGGCTGAAGTGTTGGTGATTCTGGAGGAGAGTCAGGCATGGACCTGTAGGCACATTGTCTTGTGCTTGCAAGTGGGACCTTGACCCAAATCCTCCTGCCTTTGCTTCCCCTTGCTTCTACCCTGTGGAATTTTTGCAGTGGAGTACATCTACTTATCTTTTTTTTTTTTCCTGATGTTTCAGGCAAAGGATTAGCTCAGGAAGTTCAACAGTATTGTCATTCCAATACAATGTTTGCAGTCTGGTCAGCTCATTACAAATTCATTTCCATTAATGGCACATCGTCCAATATAGGTTGATCAACCAACTGATAGGCTTTGCTCAAAGTTCAACTCGTAACCATTTTTACTTCACCTTGCTTAACCTCAGCCAATTTTCCCTTCTGATTCACCATGGCCAGATCAGGACATTCTACTTACTTAACTTTAGGAAGACATAGGGCACATCAACGACAGACACAGAAGCTCATGGACAAGGAAATTGCGGAGCTGAAGAGCTACCTTCCTGAGTGGACTTCTGCAAAAAGGAGTGAGAAACAGGGAGTTTTCACTGCCATAGCTCGAGCAGCCAGGTTGTTTGCTCCAAAAATCAACCTAGGACAATGGAAAAAGCAGAAGCAGGTGATTGATCCTTTTTATATTGAAAATTCAACACATTGATATATCATTTGTCCATCAATGCTCAGATGTACAAGAAGGCCATTGAGACTGTTTGGCAGGAGTATGCACAGGAACAGTTTGGTGAGTGCTTGAACTGTGCATACAAGGAGGAATGTGTTGATTGTCATGATGATAGGTGCTGGGCCATGGAACAGAGGACGACATGTAAAAGGAGGTTGGAAAAGAATTCAAAAACTGGCTTTTGAACTCAAAGCAGATGGGGATGGAATGCCGGTGCTTCCAGACATCACCAAGACAAAACTGGAGGAGAAAAAGGCCATAGTCAGGGCTTTCCTTACATTGCACTATCGTGAGTCTCGCATAACAAAATCACTGAATGTATTGAACACATGCACACAGGACTTTGTTCTGGGAATGACAAGGCAGTCATTCCATGGAGCACCATCATACACAGTCAAGATGAGTTTGTGGCGAGAACATTTCTTCTGGCTGATGTGGACCTGAAGGAACCATCAAAGTTGCAAAATTGGGATATGACAGTGTTGCTCAATTTCTGATATGCTCAGCAGGAGGCAGGCAAATGTCTGACCTTCCTTTTCAAAGCATGGAAAAACAAGGACAGTGAGATGGTACCATCAGTGGTGTCTTCCAAGTCGCCTTCTCCTGCAACTGAAACAATCAGAAAGCAGAAAAGGGTAATCCACCAAAGCCCTGAGGATTCCTCGACAGAAGCACAGAGTGACACTCAGGAGACAGAAGAGGAAGCTGATGATGACTTGGCAGATGGTAGATCTCCACACAAGAGAGCAAGAAGAGCAGGAAATCCAACAGGGGCAGGTCAAAAGCTCACAGTCCCAAAATCATTTCCAAAGCCCTAGCAGACTAAGACAGCAAATGTCAGTGCACTGATTGAACCATTGGCCAGGATGACCCAGAGTATGTTGCACAAGCCACTGGACAGCATGCCTCAGGTGACCAGAGGAAGGGGAAGGAAGTAGTGTACATATACCACACTGCAATCATTTGTATCATACTGTCTGCCTAAATGTCCATGGGAATATTGTGCACTGAGGATGTGGTAGTGTGACACGGTACTTGACATCTGGTGTTCAGTACTTCCAGGCAAGAAGTACTGAACACCAGATGTCAAGTACCAAATACCAAATACTAAATGCAAAATACCCAATGCTGAATACTAAATCCTAAATACAAAGTACTGAATCACAAATATGATGAAAGTATTGAAAGTAGGTAATTTACAGGTTAGGATTATCATCAAACCTTTCAATGAGAGAGTCTACTACCATCAGCAATTCGGCGCTCATCTTTTGGGCCCTTTGCATCCTCTGGAGGTCAGTATAAGCTCTTCTAAGTTTCTCACATGTTTCTGCCCAAGCCAGTCAAAATGGATGATCAGCCTCCAGTTGCTGTAGTATGGAAGGGCCAGGAAGATGTCCATAGTGTTGTTGGTATTCCAAAAGTTGATTTTGGAAGGATTGCACTTGGAAGGAAATTGGGAGACATTCATATAAGGCATGAGCAGATACTCACATTCTGGGTAGTCATATGTCCCAAGTGGCCAGAACTCTCAGACCATGGCATACAATTCTTCAGTAGTGAGTTCTGGGTTAGCTAAGTGATGCCCAGGAGATGGGACATTTGCTGTTGACATAGATTGAGTATTAGGGGTAGGGTGGTGAGGATGAACTTACATGTTACTGATGCATCCTGCACCATTGAATCTACATCCACATCAGTGAGCTCCGGTGTGGCTAAGTGATGGCCAGGAGATGTCACATTTGCTATGAAGAAAATGTATTAGATATGGTGGCTAAGATGGTGGGGATATGCTCACATGAAGAGCATACTTCCAGCATTGCCAGAGCATTTCTGGGAGTATCGGCACATTGTGCTGCTACATCAGACCCAATCAAATCTTGTTCCAGCCCAAGGTACACATTGGGGTCAATCAGATCTTTATCCGGCCCAAGGTACACATCTGGGTTGGTAAAGAAATTGGGTGCTTCATCCTGGGCTGGGAGTGATTGATCTGTGAGATTTTAGTGAACATGAATATTTACAAGTTGTACATGTCAATGATAGATCTTACCAGGGATTGCCTGCAACACATCCAGACCACTGTATGATACATAATCATCTTCAATATCATCATCTGGCCCAAGGTATACATTGCTCAATGAATCTAATGCCTGATTAGCAAATTGAAAGGCTATCATACATAAATGACACACCTAGTGATGTCCAGGACACATCTGAGTCATCCACATCCATTGAATTATGATCAGTGGGTGGGGAGGCATCAAATCTAACTGATCTCATGGTGGCTGATTAACTGATTAAGAGATGGATTGATAAGAGATAACTTAGACAGTCAAAGCATGGCTGGAAGCCCCTGCAAAGTCAACCATGACCAAATAAGAACAAACAATCAATGAACATCAAGAACATGTTTCACATGTCTTGTTTGCTTTAAAACATCATCCTTGTGATAACTGATTTCATCCTGATTTGAAAATCTTTTGCTTTTTCAACACTTCCAATTCAATCTCAATGTCTACCCAAGCTGATACCTCCTTGGCCAGTCTCAAGGCCCTCACTACCCAGATTGTGGGCATCATTTCCAGTGCTTGGCAGATTCCTGCAGGCAATGCTCACATGGCTCTGTCAGCACAGGTTACTGAGCTGGTGGTGAGTGCCTGTCTTATCTGGCCCTTGTTTGATTAAAATTCTGGGGGCAGGCCCAGGTTGTCTAGGACTATAGCAAGGGCCCCTACCTCCCTGGCATAGTCTGTTCATGCTCCAAGG
The DNA here is from genome assembly GCA_016695475.1 of Suillus decipiens. Lineage (NCBI taxonomy): Eukaryota > Fungi > Basidiomycota > Agaricomycetes > Boletales > Suillaceae > Suillus > Suillus decipiens. The sequence goes on from MU172962.1 coordinate 245,437, forward strand.
AGCTAATGAGGGTCAGGGCCATGAGGCCTCAGGTCTGGCCCAACTGGCACAGCATTGGCCATGATGACCCCCGGCTCCTGAAGCACTCCTGGCACGAGAAAGTTCTTGCCTGAGAGGCGCTAGGTGGCCATTCCTGCAACCTTCCAGTGTCCACTCCTCCCTCACTTAACCCTATTCCTGTGGAGCTTCCCTCCCCACCTATCATTGCTGGCAATGTTGCTGGCCCTTCCACCACCATGACAATGAGTCCCAGGTGACAGCTAAGGATAAGGGTAAGGGGAAGGCTGTCCTGGAGCCAGCAGCGGATGAGGGGTGGAAGCGCAAGTCCCCCATGATCTATGAACACCCCCAACCTCTTTAGTCAGCTATGAAGGGTTGCAAGAGGGTGAAGTCGACCCGGATTGCAAAGTCCCAGGAGTTTGTGGAGTCGGAGGATGATGAAGTTCTATTCATCCAGGTATGTGCTATAGGTTCATTTTTGTATAGTTTCTGATTTTGTGTAGCCAATTTTGAAGGGAGTGCTGGAGGTCGTCCTTCCCTGGCACTCCTCATTTGCAGAAAGGATGTCCAGATCACCTCACTTGCCCCATTCGCCTCACTTGCCCCATTCGCCTCACTCCCCCAAGAAGCAGTCCTTTGGCCCTGCTTCAGTAAGTCTTATTTATGTGTCTGGAACTCAGGAGTAGGCTAATGCTTCATCAGCACACTACCAGCAGTCATCTTGGTGCTTCAGTAAGTCTCCCCCACTTGTTCTAAACTCACACTCATTCTTGGGATTTGGCAGCCCACCTCCAGCAGTGGTCTGGAGGTCACCGAGCCCCCTCAGGCCATGTCAACTTCCTTAGGAAGTCGTCTGGAGGTTGCAGAGGCCCCCCAGGCCATGTCCACCCCACCAGTACAGGCTCCAGCAGTCAATGGGGTCGACATCTTGATTCCCGGACCAGTGAGTACCTTGTTCTTCCAGTGTTTTACACAACTCATGGGACTTTCAGAACAATCCCTGCTATGCATGCACCTTATGTGAGTGGCCCTGCACCACTCACAGGGACAAGAGGACAGGTATCCTCTATATGTCCTGTGTGTATTGCACCACCAAGAAGATCAAGTGTACCTTGGTGAACATGGGAACCCTGCCTAAATGGTCCAGATGTTAGTCGTCCACTTGCCAGATCAGGTCCAGGACTCCCTCCACTGCCAAGACTCCCTCTGCTGCTCCAACCCCCTCTACTGCTTCCACCAATCTTCCAGCCACTCCTGCAACTGCTCCCACCAATCCTCCGCCTGCCACCCAGTCAAGGGCACACACAAGGAGCCAGTCTCATGGTGTATCTGGCACTCTGGCAGTGCCTGCCCTGCAAACACCAAAGACACCCAGACCTTCTTGCAGCAGGACCATCATTACCGTCCTGGCACCTGCAACTGCGCCTCTAGTAGCTGGTAAGTGACATCAATATTCTCAGTTCATTGCCTCTAATTTTTAATGATAGAAACACCATCATCTACCCCTAGAGTTCCTGAGACAGCACAAGACTTGTCCATGGCAACTGCACCTCCCCCAGCTGGTAAGTCACATTAATATTTTGAGCTCATCCAATTTTAATTTTTAATGGTAGCAACAGCATCATTGACCTCCAGAGTGCCTTGGGCAGTGCTAGACTTGCCCATGCCAGACCTCCATTCCATGTCCATCGCCATCCAGGATGGTGCAGCCAGAATTGCCCTCCTTGAGGCTCATGTGGCAGAGCAGGAAGGTAAGATTGATACCCTGCAGCACCCCCATGAGAGCCTCTGCCATGAAATTGTTGCCTGGCACCCATCATTCTTCCTCCCTCCCTCCCCATCTGATGAAAGCTTGTTGCTGCATCAAGCCATCCAGCCATCCATGTCACCTCCAGGATCAGCCCTCCCTCCCCTGATTGATCTGTCCATGACCAGGATTGAACCCTCATCCCCAAAATTGTGGGATGTTGCTGCCATAGAAGGTCTGATGTTTGGACCCACTGAAGTTCAGTCAGAGGGACATGAAACATCTAGCACTGGTGTTCAGCTTGAGGACCCCCAACCATCTGACAACATGGTGGACCCAGGTGATCCGGCCAACCTTGTCCCAGAATATAATTCTGATGACATGAATATTGAGGGGTGAAGGTTGAGGATTCTGGTGAGGTTAACATGGGCACTTAATTCAATAGCTGTTCATAGATGTATCACTTTTTTGAATCAATGATGTTTTTGCCTTCACTTACAACTGCATGAAACATTCCCTGAGTGCCAATTTTGCCAAGTAAAGAGTACCGAGCACTAAGCACCAAACACCAAGTACCAAATACCAAGTACTGAGTCCTGAATACTGAGTGCTGAGCACTGAGCACCAAGTGAATACCAAGTACTGAATACTGAGTACAGACTGCCTACTGAGTGCTGATTGCTGGCACTCAGTAGACAAATGGTACTTGGTACTGGGTACTTGGTATTCACTTGGTGCTTGGTGCTTGGCACTCGGTATTTGGCACTCAGTACCTGGTGTTCAGTACTTGGTGTTAGGTGCTTAGTGCTCAGTACTCAGTGCTTGGTACTGAGTGCTTGGTGCTTGGTACTCAGTGCTCAGTACTCAGTACTCAGTGCTCAGCACTCGGTGCTCGGTGCTCAGTACTCAGTGTTCAGCACTCAGTGCTTGGCACTCAGTTCTCAGTACTTGGTACTCAGTGCTCAGCACTTGGTGCTCAGTACTGTGTGCTTGGCACTCGGTGCTTGGTGCTCGGCACTTGGCACTTGGTTCTTGGTACTCGGTACTCAGTGCTTGGCACTTGGTGCTCGGTACTGTGTGCTTGGCACTTGGTGCTCAGTACTGTGTGCTTGGCACTTGGTGCTCAGTACTCGGTGCTTGGTGCTTGGTGCTCAGTGCTTGGCACTCGGTGCTCAGTACTGTGTGCTCAGCACTCAGTGCTTGGTGCTCAGCACTCGGTGCTCAGTACTTGGTGCTTGGTGCTTGGTGCTTGGTGCTCAGTACTCAGTACTCAGCACTCAGCACTCGGTACTGGTTAGCACTCAGGGAATGTTTCATGCAGTTGTAATGTAGTGGGAATGTACCCTGCATGTATATCTCCATGTCACCATACCCATCTATGTAATACAGCCCACCTCAGCCCCCCCATGTATGAGATACAACCTTTGGGCCAACCCATATATGTCACATATGTGCACATCAGCCCACCCGTCTATGTAGTACACCCCACCTCAGCCCACCTGTCTATATAATACACCCTACCTCAGCCCACCTGTCTATCTAATATACCTGCATATTGGCCCACCCAACTATGTAATGCAACCCCTGCCGGCCCATCAGTCTATGTAATACACTCCACCTCGGCCCACCTGTCTATGTAATATACCCTCTGTCAGCCCACCCATCTATATCAATATTATTTGCTCACATCTCTCTTCAGCTAATACCTCCTCTACATATTACCCAGATCAGCCCACCCATCTCCATTGGTAATGATATTCCCCCCGGCCCACCTGTCCCCATCAGAAATCATGTTTCCTCAGCCCACCCATCTTTCTCCGAAATAAAATTCCCCTGGCCCACCTGTTGTCATCAAAAATAATATTCACCCTGGCCCATCCATTGACATTGAGGATATACATAACCTCAGCCCATTGTCTGCTGGCTCATCTTTGATGGGATATTATGTGGATTGGGTGACCCATATATTATGGAGTTTGTCACTGAAGGGGCTCACACAAGTTCAGTCATTCAAGATCTCCATACTGAATGAGTACATGAAATCTAACCAATCTTCGTAGTTGTCTTCCTCAGTGGGATCCTCCTTGGCAGCAGGTCTCCTTGAGAGTCCATCAGCACCGGTGTGACAGTCTAGCTGGCGCTAGCCTTGCATGAGTCTATTTCCATTATTTGTCTAGCCCCTATACCAAATAGTGCGACCACCCCTAACCCTAGCACCATCGATATATGTAGTTACTGAGGTTACTGCGCCCTTGCCGGACTACCGTACCACGGTACCGAGACACATTTCCACAAACCAATGCCCACCGAATGCCCATGCCATGACCAACTAGTTCCATTTGGTGCGTAGTACATTCCCATTTACCACTGCTGATCCCACAGCAAGCTTTATTACATGTAGAATGCATGCTGCAGCACATGCAGCACTATTACATATTGCTAGGGCTAAGTCTCGTATGCTTGCTACTACTCTCGCCTATCGATTCCGCATACTTACGATGTATGATAAAAAGACTGATGACTGCTCCTCCAAAAAATACTCCCCTTCTACTGTACAGTGGTAAGAATAGTCACCTACAATCATTTTATATCATATCATTCGTTAGATGGGATTCCCGTACCACTACTGCTATTGCTATATGCAAATATATTTTCTTTGAAGTATCTTTGAAGAATCCTTTTACACTCCTCACTCTGAATGCTTCCCTTACCGCTACCTTCGCTAAACACCGGTATCATCAGTTTCATCGCTATCACGCTATCACTCTTCGCTGACCCCCGGTATACTGCGCTATCATGGATAACAGCATATGCTTTCACCACGCTTGTCATTAACAGCCCTCACGGCATCATTGGCATCACTAGTACTAACAGTATCTACCTTTCGCGTGGCGCTTAGTGTCGGCATCCACGGCAAACACAGTGCTATCAGCAGCAACACTACCATTAGCCTTGGGAACACTTTATAGGAGTATCACACATCTTAGAACAGCGCTTGACGAAGTATATTCACCTGTAGCCCCTTGGGTCAAACATTCTTGCACTGCAAGGATAGCAGCTAGGCAAGCACTCAACATATACTAGTCTAGGGGGTAGTTCACTATCAGCCTAGCTAGATTGTAGTTTTTACACCGGTATGCTTATCTGTGGGTACATGCATGAGCTTGAATTGAAAAAGGAGTATACCTGTGATCCACCAGTTGATAGATGCATTAGGCTGCAAGTCAGGGTTGTTAATCATCCCTTTGATGTACTTGGTGTTGACCTCAACCATAAGGTTGGTGATGCCAAAGATATATACTCGCATGGCTCATAGCGCACGGAACAAACCATACAGCTCCAGCTTCACTTGGAAGTATCAGCTTTCAACTTCCATAAGCATGAGCAAACCAAAGCAGCTAGGATAGCGCTTTTTGTCCTCACTGAGTTGTGAGAGGATAAAACCTACAGCAATAGAAGAAGTGTCAATGGCAAGGAAGACCTCACATCTGGATTCATAGTCTAGTGGTTTCAATGCTGGTGACTGCATGATGGCATCTTTAAGTGCTTGCATAGCTACCTGTTGATCATGACCCTATTTGAACACAGCATTCTTATGGGTTAGCGCCACTAGTGGTCATGCTATCTTGGTGAAGTCCTTGATGAAAATATGCAAGACGCCACAAGTACCAAGGAAGCTCCACACATGCGTTATGGTGCTACACTCAGGCCAATCATGGATCTTTTGTACCTTTGATTCTTCAGGTATGCGCCCTTCGAAGGTACACATATGGCCAACAATGTTAGCGGTAGGCACTGCTAGAATGAACTTCTTTGCTGACATGGTTAGTCCAACCATATGCAAGCAATGCAAAACTCAATTAACCACAGTAAGATGTTCCCAGATGAAGCAGCAAATGCCTGTGTTCTCCGGAATAGTCTCATATGAGCCATGAGCTCTTTGATGCCATGTTTTCACCAATTTGATGGCAATATCATCAATGAACAGGAACATATACATAGGGATCTCATCTTGTAGAACAAAGCAAATGTCACCTTGGAAGAGTTGCACACCATTAGTGTGCCCCATGGGAAGCGTAGTTAACCAATGTGGTCCTAGCAGAGTACCAAAGGTGGTCATATCCTGAAAACAAGTCCATCATACTGTACACGGCATAGCTGGCAAAGGATTCAGCGAGATTTTCAACAAAAGGAGGAACTGATGCATCTTTGATAGTTACCCTGTTCAGCAGTTGAAGGTTGTGAACTATATGCAGTGATCTACCATCTTTCTTGACAACACAGAACCATCTAGACCAGTAAGACATGGTAGATGGCTCATACACACCGGATGCTATTTTCTCCTTGATAATACTAACCACTTTTTCCAATGTAGCAGGTGGAATAGGGATGCTATGTTCCGCCCACAGAGTGTGGGGTACCATAGGTATCTTGTATGGTGGAAAATACTTCTCATCAAGGCAGCCATGTTCTGATGCATCCCATGCGAAGGTGGTCTCATGTTCATGAACAAGCCATTGTACTAGCTTGTGTTCTTCTGGCCAAAGCCACTTTGCTAGGTCAAGGTTGAGTTCATCAGCCTGTTGTGACAGTCTAGCTGGCGCTAGCCTTGCATAGGTCTATTTCCATGATCATCTAGCCCCTATACTGCATAGCAGAACCAACCATAACCCTAACACTATTGATATATACAGTTACCAAGGTTACCGCACCCTTGCCAGACTACTGTGCCACAGTACTGAGACATGTTCCATGAACCAATGCCCATCAAATGCCCATGCCATGCCAACTAGTTCCATTTGGTGCATAGTACATTCCCATCCACCACTGCTAATCCCACAGCAAGCCTTATTACATGTAGAATGCATGCTGCAGCACATGCTGCACCATTACATATTACTATGGCTAAGTCTTGTGTACTCAGTACTACTTTTGCCTATTGATTCCATGTACTTATGTTGTATGATAAAAGACTGCTGACTTCTCCTCCATTCAATACTCCCCTTCTACCATACAGTGGTAGGAGAAGTCACTTACAACCATTTCATATATCATATTGCTCATTTGATGGGATTTCCGTACCACTACTGCTATTGCAATACAAAATACATCTTCTCTGAAATAACATATTATCTCTGAATTCTTCAATGGTCTTCGCCATCCCGCTACACGTGTCACTATCAACACTATCATCACTATACTCATTGCCCTCATTGCTATCACTGCTTAAGCATTGGTATCATTGTTATCACGCCATCACTCATTGTTGTCTCTCAGCACACAGTGCTATCATAGTTATCAATACACGCTATCATACCGCTCATCATCAGTGCTTCTCTCAGTACCATTGGTATCACTGGCATCATTGGTATCTATCATTCTCAGCACGCTTAGCATTGGCATCCATGGTATTCACAGTGCTATCAGTGGCAATGCTACCACTATCATCGGTAACATCTTATAGCAGCATCATGTGTCACATATTAGCGTTCAACAAAGTATATTCACTAGCAACCCCTTTGGTCAAATGTTCTTGCCTTGCAAGTATAGCAGCTAGGTAGACATTCAACATATACTAGTCTAGGGGGTAGTTCACTATCTCTCTAGCTAGATTGTAGTCTTTACACTGTTCTTGGGTGTATCGCTTTCCTGGCATAAAATCAGGGGGTTGTGGTGGTAAGTCTGGGAGGCCAGCCAAGGGGTCTGGTGGTAACTCTCGCTGAATGCGATACTCTGGTGGCATGGTGGTTGGTATGGTATTAACCTTTTTGCCTACAGGTTTGTAGACATAGGCCTTCTTTGCTTTGTCATAGGTATATACACTGTGGAATGCTTCAGTGGAATCTGTGTTAATCTCAGAATGCAATGACATTAGGTAGTGGTAATGGGCTGATAACTGGGGGCAAGAAAACAGCGATGATGTCTCATCGGCTATGGTACTCCTTAAGAGTGGTGGTTGCATGGCAGGTGGATCGGTATGATCAGCAGAATGTGATACAGAATTAAAAAGAGAGTCTTTTGAAACAGGAGGAATAGGAGAAATAGGAGAAATAGGAATCTGGGAGTCTCCCTGCAGGGTCAGCAGCTCATTGATACTCAAAATTCCTGTTCAGCAGGTGTCAACAGACATTTTGGACATCCTTGGAATCACTTTACCATGGCTTTGTCAGTATGTGGATAAATTTGCCATTATTAGGGTTGGTGAGCATAAGGTCCTGCTTGCCACTTGGCGTGTCTTCCATATAACACATAGTCATCGTGTAGAACAGTCTCCCTAGCAAGAGTTTGAAGTTAGCATTCTCAACCACTTGCACTTGGAATAGCATTTCTCTGGTGCTGAAATCAAGCAGCAGATTTTCAATTACTCCTAGCATCTGGTTAGTTGAAGTATTAGCAGACTCCATGTTGATCTTGTGGTCAGGCTGCAATGGTATAGAACCTAGCGAGCACCAGATTCTTGCCGGCATGACAAGACATTTTGCCCCTTGATCTAGCATGCAAGTGAGGACATGACCATTGGTAATCACTATGATAGATTGCAGTGGGACAAAATGTTTGGCAACTATGCAGCCTTCTGTGTCTCTCATGCAGAATTGCTCATAACACTTCATCTGCTCCTTTGTTTGTGGCAAGGTTCCTAGCTCATTGAGATTACCTTCACATCCAGGATACAAAAGTTTTACTGCTGCTATGAAATTCTTCCAATTGGGCAGAGCAGCTTCATCAAGCATTTCCCAAGTCTCCACCTCCTCGATAGGCACATATCTGAGCACTGCCTTTATCCACTGCTCGTCAGTGAGCATTGTGTGATCAGCGATGGCATCTACGTTTTCAAGGAATGGCATCAGATGGGCTGGCATGCTGTTGAAATTAGGTGCTGCATCTGTGCCTCAAAGTGGCATGCAAAATGGGGCAGACATGATTTGTTATGGAAGTGTAGGCTTCAGTGTGAAAATAGAGTGTGCTTGCATGGCTACCCAAGTATGGATTGCTGGAACAGTTGGCAGTAAGTTAGCAATGCATTTACAAGGTGATGGTGCAGAAGGCTGTTGTGGGGGAATGAGAGACTCCTTATCTGGTGAGGGTTGGCATGATGGTGCTGATGGCATTAAAGATGATTCTGTAGAAAGAGTGTCAATGAGAACAAAGGGTACTTGGGATTCTTCAGGCTCAAAGGATTCTGGCAGGACTTTATCCACTGGCATGTCTTCATGATTGGTTAGCGGGTCATCACTGGTAAGATGTTGGTGAATGGTGGCTTCATCAGTGCTAGTGTGTTGACTGGATTCTGCAATCTCTGGTTCTGGCAGTACTTCTGGTTGCATTTCTGGTGGTGTTTCAAGCAGTGCTGCAAGTTGTGCTAGCTTGGTGTGGCTTCTGAGTACATGGCCTGGTTGCTCCAGCATTAGTGCTTCTATGGTCCCCTCACAGCGGGCTCCAATTGAAACAAGGAAATAACAGCTGGCCTATAGATAGACACAACTATTTATCCTACTGAAGGTGCAAGTATATAGTTTGACCTGAGAGGGCTGCAATAGAAGCAATTTCCTTTAGTTAGTTAGTGAGGGAACACAGTAAGACTAGATGCTAGAGGAAAGAAACTACTCCAAAGGTTGCCACCATCAGCAGTACTATGGCAGAATAAGATAATCCAAGAACAAGAATGCGACGGTAAGAGCACTTGTTAGCGATACTGAAACAGCGATAGCAGTAACTACTGAAGACAAGTGCTAGTCCACAGTAATGATCAAAAATAGCGGCAATGGCAAGAATCACCAGTAGCAGTCTGAGACTCTGTGATCGAAAATCAAAGTTCAAAGAATGAGAGCTTAGCTCGTAGTATCCAGTGGCAACTTATAGTGGTACTAAGTGCCGATAGGTCAAAAGTTGAGGCAAAAAACGAAGATAGAATTGCACAAAACAAAAGATTAATACTACAAGTGACTTCTATGGCTACCACAGACAGAGGAAGTGAAGTATGAAAAATATCTGAGAGGCTTTTTAACATAGTGCATGAGCGACCAGGATGGATAGGTGAGTATAGTAGTGAGTGTGTGAGGCAAATAGGTGGAATATGTAATAACACTGCTGGGTACTGCGGCATGAGGTGTACATGTAATAGTGCTTGCCGTGGGATCAGTTTCAACAGTTACTAAATAATACACACCAAATGGAGCTAGATGGACTTAGGATGGACATGGTTGGACAACACAGTTCAGATGGCCAGTATGAGTGCTGCTTAACATTTGGTTCCCTTGGCTATGACTTGAGACATGTGTAGAATAGCTAGGACATGAGCCTAGTAGCAATATGGTTACCACAGCATGCTGTTCCATTTCAAGTACTAGAAGATCAATTTGGGGCAACACATTTCAAGGATGCCCTTGGGGAGTTCATTATCAACCAGCTTCAGTCTACTTCCCAATGTTGACAAAGCAACTGCAACCTAAATGCCAATATCTTATGAGACTTGGAAGAAGTTGATGTGTGGTACTGTATCAAGTTTGCGGTACCGAATTTGCAAGTTGATACTGAATTTGCCACTTTGTGCACTGCACATGCAGAGCCCAAAAGACCGAAGACTAGTGGCATAGGAGAATTAGGCACACAATTTGACACAGTTCTTATCAATGAGTTGGGCAAGCAGCAAAACATCTCATTGAAGACGTCGCTCTGTTCAAGTTGGCAAAGCACTGGCCTTTGTTGCGCAGGTAGTAGGTTCAGTTCTAGTAGCAATTCACACTCTACATGTCATTTTGGTAGTAATTTTGATTTTTTTGCAATTTGAATCAATGTTTTGAGGGTTTGAATGCATTCAAAGGCATCAGGTGACCATTGAATGGTGAGTTCAGGGTTTACAGATTAGTATAATAATAATTTGATATGCCAGTGCTTTACTGCTTTACCTGAAATAAGTTAAGAATATTGGCTACTATAAGACTGAAAGGTTGTGCTACATGTACTGTATACCTGAACAATACACTAGAGAAATTATGGATGCTATATAGACCATGTAATGGTGAGTTCTAGATATATGGCTAGTATATGCCCTAAGCCATATACTACAAGCAAGCTATGTCAGCTACAACACAGACCAAGAGTATTATATGTATCACATATCCAAAATCATAAGTTATGGGTACTATGAAGGCTATAAATAGCTAGCTAAAGGTAACCCATGCTATGTACACTATGTAAGAATAAGTGCTAGAGCTATAGCACCAAATTTTTTCTGATGAACATCCCAACTCCAACATCAACCATTATCACTCCCTGGCTCAATGTCCATGCTAGCCTGTCGCCTCTTCCCCACAGTGCATATATTGTCAGTAGCTATTATACTTTGTATTTTGTCCTCTTCCCACCTGACACCTAATTATTGACCATGGGTTTAACATACTAGGATGCCTCATCGCATATTGATCATGGGTTTGATATCATTGCCCTGACCATAGGACCACTGCACCAGCTGAAGTCATTATGATTTATTATATTGATCATGGGTTTAACATCCTTTTGCCTGGTCCCTCATAGAACCTCCATCCTTGCCCTCATCTTTCATGAGACTGCCTATTGCAGAAATAACTTGGGTGGAAACTACACTACAGGTGCATCATTATGGTGTTTTCCCTTACTTTTCTTATATTGATCACAGGTTTAACATTCACTGAGACACCTTTCAGAAAGGGCAAGTACATACATGTGAGTCGTTCTGATGTTTTCTCTTCTTACTTAACATTGGCATCACCCTTTAGGTATCCTCAGCATCTTAGTCTATAATGCTGTCCACACCTTACTCACAACTGTAATATTGTTTAGGTAGTTCTTGTATTGAACGTCACTTTACCACTGTTGTGGTCATGTCTCACTTAACCCCCACAGTGTTTTTGTTTCTGTTTCACATTCCACACTGATCTCATTGTTGCCACTGATATAGTAATCACTTTTTGAAACTCTGCCACTGCTATATAGATGCATTCTCACTTGTCATTCTTGATCTCTAATGTCTAACACAACAGTTTGTACTGTTGTGGTAGCTCCAGGTCTACAATACACTCTCAACCCTAATGTAGCAGTTTGTACCACTATGGTAGTCTACATCTCTACTCTACATCTCTATGCTCCATGAGTAACAATCTCCGTGTCTTTGTGCATGATGGGCAGGTCTATACCTCTCTCACTGCACACTTGCTTCCCAATGTCATTCCTTTCAAGCCTCTTTGGGACCCTCACAATGACCATGATTCTTATCCCAATGATAGTGATAGGCCACTCTCTACTTGTTGGGTGTACAGAGCTTGTCCATTATTTCCTCTTATACCTTTGAATCCTACCTGCAATGGGCCAATCTTTGGTTGCCTCAACCACTCCAGGTTCTCACTCCTCACAGAGGTGGATTCACAGGGAAAACACATCCTCCACTGCGATATTTGGAAAACATGGGTCACATTAGAGCAGAAATTGCTCTGGTGCTAGGAACATTTGTGTGCTGGGCTGCTTGTCCCATGGGGGACTAAATTTACATGCCCTCTGACTTCCTATGGGTACCAACAGTCACATGCAGATGCTAACCTTGTGAAAAAGGTTGCAATGAGGTCACAATACACATTTCTGTGTATGCTTTCATATGTTCATTTCATCATGATTGCCTGATGTATTTCTAGTAATCGCTGCCACCTGCTCATGGCACATCATGAGTCACCAATACCATGGTTCTAATCAATCTTGGACATCTATCTTAATCAATGACCCCAAGAATCCCATACCCACTGAATGGGTTCTTGAGTTGTCACACTCATTTGTTGGGGATCTCACAACAAGCATACCATGTGCAGGAGCCCTCATTTCATCCAATTACTGCCCTTAGCAAGTTCAGTTGTCCATGTTTGAGAAATTTTCAAACCCAATTTGGGTTTGCTTTCCTCAAAATGCTTCTGCCATTGATGCTTCCACCATCAATTCCACCTTGCATCATTATATCCCCTCTCAGGTAGCTATCACCCGTGTGACTGAGCCAATCCAATGGGGTCAGCCTGACAACAAGAGTCAGGGCACCCTTGTATGGGATGGTAGTGAACTTGGGTGGGGTCAAGCCAGTGGAGAGCAGCCCGTGTCCAATATTCCTGAAGCTCATGCAGATTCTCTGTTTCCAATCCCCTAACCCCACTCTGGACAGAAGTGAGGAGAGGATTGGAAGACATTCTTTGCACAGTGCCATGAGGAGAATAAGAAGAAAGAGGAGACAGAGATGCCAGCTCGACAGCAGTCGCATCAGAGCTGTGAGCATGCAGCCATAAACCACAGCATGCCTGGAAAATCTAGCACAGTTATGGTGTTCGAATGGCAACCCAATTATGAGTTTGGTGGCTTTCTTCAACATGTCCATCTCATGAAGGCTGAGGTACCAATGACTTGGATGTTGTATAACCAATCTACCAGGGTATATGACTTGTCCCACAATGAGTGGGACTTGTGTGATGCATTGGATCCTACCAGCATTCCTGATGGCGATTGGGAGGAAGATAGTTTTCTGCCCACCTCTGCCCTTGCTCCTTCTGAACCCACCCCACCACCCCCTCTGCCCCCACTATCCAGTTTCTTATGGGACATTGAAGCTTACTTCAGTCATTATGAAGTTGCACCCTCAGCACAATACACTTGAAGTGTTGAGTAGTTTGTCTCAATTTTACATTTTCATCTCAGATTTCAACTTGCAGCATCTACCACTACACCCCAGGGCAGATTGACCACATTTAATGATTGGACCCACAAGACACAATAGACTCACCTATGCAAGCTGGTTAGTGATGACCCTCTAAATATTGTCTCAGTTCCAGGGGCACAGAAGCATGTCATCACATGCTTTATAGGTTACCTCATCACCCTTCCCCAATCTCAATTGTCGGACATCCCACCTGATCTCTGGGATCTAGGCCCTAACCCCTCCCTGTCAACCTCAAACGCATACATTCAGATTTCCTATGTACAGCAACCCAAGCAGTGGCTTTACATAATCAAGCCACATCTGTCATCAAGTCTGGTACCCTGGAAACTGGCAGTCTCCAATGCTACCATGGCCATAATGTCCCTCTGGTGTGACTGGGATTCAGACATAGCAAAGATCACATGTAACCTCCTTGAAAAAGGAATCGCCATAAAGACATTGCTACCAATGTCAGTTTTGCCTCACACATGACACCCACTTACAGAACTGCATACATACTCCCTCAGACATGTCCTCTCTCCCAACTATCACAGGCTTCCTCATTTCAAGCCTATTTACGCTGACTATATTGTGTATGAACAGCACTGTCACAATTTTATGAACCAACCTTGTGCAAGAGCAGCCCTTCTTCACAGTGGGCTCATATGGTGGCTGGCCTTACATAGTCTTGGGTTTGATGTTCTCCCTTCCATTCTCGATGGCATTTCATGGGAAACAGTACCATTTGGCCTCATGCTGGACATTAATGGCCAGACTTATTTTGATGATGAGCTGTCAGAAGAGGAGGTAGATTTCATGTGTGGAACATATTATGTGCACAACAGTAATTCAAGTCTCTCTTACTTGCATTGACAGTGGCACTTATGTTTTAATTTTTAGATGATGGGAATGTGGAAATTGTCTCTTGGTGGCCCAGACCCCAGGCATGGGCTGTGTTAGAGACGTGCTCGGAGGGTTAATGGATCATAAAGGGCTTTGGCCTCAGCTCATGCGCTGTGCCCCTTACCCGAGTATTGCCCCTTAATTTCGGATGAAGTCCTAGGGAGAGTTCTGGTGAAGTCCGGATGTAGTCCGGACGAACTCTAGGGCAGGATAGCTCAATAGAGCTCCGAAGGACTTCCGGATGGGCGTGGGAATGTGCCGGAACTATTCCTGGATAATAGGGGATGATGACAAGACTACTTGGATGAAGTCCAGAGTAGAACAGTGAGGGATGTTATAATAGGATGGAGGATAGAATAGGACTGGACCATAGGACCATAGGACCAAGGGTCCGAAGGTCCGAAGGTCCGCAGGTACAAGGATCCGAAGGTACGAAGGTACGAGGATCCGACGATCTGAAGGTACGAGGATCCGACGATCCGAAGGTACGAGGATCTGATGATCCGAAGGTCCGAAGGTATGAGGATCCGAAGGTCCAAGGATCCGAGAGCAGGAGTAGCGGAGTGTTGGGTGGATAACAGATGGGCGGACAGATGGGTAGATGGACAGATAGATGGACGGACGGATGGACGGATAGATGGATGGACGGATGGACGGATGGATGGATAGACAGATGGACAGATGGACGGATAGATGGATAGGTGTACGGATGGATGAAGTGGTATAACTACTATGGAGGAGTAGGTCCGGATGTGAAGTAGAGAAAGCGTAGACTACTTCGGACGAGGTCCGAAGTAGAAACTAACAGAGGAAGACTACCGCAGGTAGAGTCGAAGGTGGAACGGAAGACGGACTACAATCGGACGAAGTCCGAAAGTGATTATAGGACAGAGAGTCAAGGCTCCGGACTAGGGAGTACTCCCATAGTCCAGAGCCAGAGACTTACAAGGGCTGGAGCCCAAGTGAGAACGGAAACAAAGTTATATAGACAGCAGAATAAGTAAGGGTACAAGCAATGATCAGACTGAGGTCTGCAGGAGTAGTACTATGAGTTTATATACTGTAGGTAGCATGCCGGAAGGTAAGTAAGCATAGTCCAAGGCTATGTCAGAAACATAATAGTAAGTACAGCAAAACATCAGGCTATGAACTTGGAGATGAAACTTGTACGGAACAACTTATTGAGACGGAGGCAGAGATAACCGATAGCCGGAGGCAGAGATGACCAAGAGGCGAAGGCAGGGATGACCGAGAGCCGGTGGCACAGGTATATCCTAAAAAGGATAATGTGCAGGTGCACAGGAATGGGTCCGGATATGAACACGGATCGGATATGGATCGGACGAGTGTCTCGGATCAGATCTGGATCGGATCTGGATCGGACGAGTGTCTCGGATCGGATATGGATCGGACGAGTGTCTCAGATCGGATATGGATCGGATGAGTGTATCGGATCAGATATGTGAACTGGATCGAGTGGGGATTAGATGGATGTGGATATGAGCAGGATGTTATAGTGCAAGTCAAGTGTAGAATCCGGTATATGACAGGCTGCCTCAGGGTTGAACATAGGGTTCTGGTCCAGTCAATGTGAATCTTGGTTCCTGTCACACCTGGATAACATTCAACAGGGCATTTCACGAGAGCAGCATAAATCTACCAATGATGCTAACAGTCCAATGACCAGTAAGCAGTGGAAAGGCTCACTTAAGTTCAATCCGGGCACCAACAAAATGATGAAAAATGTCAACACAGAGTGTTGCAGTCTTCTTGCTACTGGTAAGGATAGTTGTTACTTGTGCATCTCTGATTCTGATCTTCTGCTTAGCTTTTACAGAGGCTTAGAGCAATTTCTTTTGTAAATTCAAAGTTATGACTACTATGATTGCTCTTATCCGTGTACTACATATTCATGTATAGATTGTGTATAGATTGTCATGTATCATGAGTGGGCGCTGTGTACAGGTCATCGCATTGTGAGTGGGCAGTGAGTGGGTGATCTATTTAATCTGAAGATAAAACTTGATGTTTTATCTTCACATTTAATCATCAGGGGGTATTTAAAATTTCGATGCCCACCTAAGTGGTGGTCTAAACTTCATACATGAGCAGGTATTCAGTCACGTGTGATGCTTGAAGTTTTTTCGAGTATTAAATGTGAAGTTTCATTTTTAAGTTCAGGCCAGCATTAAATATACATTTATATTTCTTATTGTTGCTGACATTTGGCCAGCAACAAAATGTTAGCTAATGTTTTATATTGCTCATTTCGTATAAGATCTAATTAATATTTGAAAATTCACTCGTGCTTAGACGACAACCTAAATTTAAAGTATTACCTTGACATTTCGCACGACATTCAAACCTATCTTAAATATCACAAACCCCAATGTGTAAACCCTATGTCACTTGATGTCACCATTATTTGTATATATTGTGGTGAATGAAACAAACTACGAAATAAACTGAGAAATGGGTGACTTTCCATAGGATTTAGAACTCCAGATTTCGCTCTAAACCTTAAAATTCGGAGGTTCGGCCAAGAGATATTTATATCTAGAAACTCGTTCCAAACCATAGACATGGTCAAATAAACCTTATGATCTAATTCTACTTACAACATGGCATACGACATCACTGATGAAACCCTGCTGTCCCTCGCTCTGGCTGATGAAGATCATGAAGACGATGAATTGC